>BSBM01000756.1:3270000-3420000 GCA_027924585.1 Larix kaempferi
CTTCCTTTCGACTTTGACCCAAATCCTTTCCTACTGCCAGGTAAAGAAACTCTGAATTGGGGTAATGGAATTCATATTTCAAATTTTCAACCCGAATGGAGGCAGGTGCTAAGCATTATACAAACTTATATCACTTACGAAGGAAGGTTCTCAATGGTCTTTAAATATCATATTAGATTTTTAATACATCTTAAGATGAATTATAAGATGAATGTGCCATTCTAACTGTATAAGAGTATCCAGAAAATGTCAAACAAGGTAAAGACGCAGCCCAAGATTTCAAGGCAGTCGGTATTTCATCATGGACTGATAAAACTTATTATTCAAACAGTCTTAAATAAAGAGAAGAAGACCGAGGAACATTTTATCTACTGGTCTGGTTTTATCACTGAGAGGGATGCGCATTTGAGCAAAAGAAAACCTAAAAAGGAAAACAAGAAGAATAAGGGGGCAGGAGTATTGTTACAGGAAATTTCATAGAA
Source organism: Larix kaempferi (assembly GCA_027924585.1). Taxonomy (NCBI): domain Eukaryota; kingdom Viridiplantae; phylum Streptophyta; class Pinopsida; order Pinales; family Pinaceae; genus Larix; species Larix kaempferi. Next base: position 3,270,483 of record BSBM01000756.1, read on the forward strand.
GCCTCTGTCAAAGGATAAATTTAAAGGCTCAAAAAATGACGAGCAGATAGATGTATCTGAAATTAACAAACCAAAAAGCCCAGGAAGCGATAAGGTTAATGCATTTGAAGGAGAACTAGAATAGGGTCAAGAAATTCAAGAAATAAAACAGACTAGTAACCCTATTGTTGAACAATTTCAAGACAAAGTTATATCAGAACAAGATAAGGTTGAAATTCCAGTTGCACAAGCTTCTGCAGAGAATTCAAAAGATAAAACTCCACAAGATAAAGATTTTGAGGTAGACACAAATCTTCTTATACATTTAAAGGAACCAAGCTGGAGATTTAGAACGAGATTATCCATGAAAGGAAATATGAAAAGAGGTTCAAGTTCAAATCAGAAAACAGAAGAGATAAATATAATTCTAAGCTCTGTAGATGATGAAGGTAAAGAGGTAGAAACTGGGTCAAATTCTTATCAAACCACCCTACAGCAGGACTACATCAAGTTAGAAGAAGCAGGGGAAGAAGTGAATGAAGTCGAAGAAGAAGAAATGATTCTTAGAATGGACCAAGATGAACTTGAAATTGCACAAAGGTTAAAAAAAGATAAAGATGAAGAAGAGTTGATCTTCAGAAAGATGGATATTCCACCTTCCACATCCCAGGATTCAACCTTGCATGGAGAAATAAACATATGTTCAGAGATTGAAAGACTCAGGAAAGTCTAAAAACAACAGCAAGCTAAAATAGTTTTCCTTTATGAGACAAATGATAGGCTTACAAAGTCTAATAAATGTTTAAGGGAGGACTTAGGAGAAGCTAATGATCGTTATAAAGAGCTAATTGGTGTTGCTAGGAAGGCTCTGAAGAGGAAAAGAGAAGCAGAGACTAAAGTCGATGATTTAAATAGACAGGTGCAAAAGCAGAAAGAGAAGAACAAACTTCTATCAGACAAGGTCAAAGACTTAGAAGCTGAGCAGCCACAGCACAAGAAAAGAACTCATGCTTTGGAAGGGATTTCCATGTTGGTCGAAGCTACAAGGAAGGCTACCTAATGCCTAGTTTATTTTTCATTTTTGTATCAAGTATGTAATAACTAGTAGTTAAGGTTTTAATTAAAAACACTAGTTTAAAAAGCTCTATTAGGTAACTGTTTTGTGATCTAAAGACCTAAAAGTAGTTACAAACTACTTCTTTGAAAGATGTTTAAAAGGAAGTAAATAGGAATGAACAAGGGTTCGATGTTTTTGGTTTAAAGCTACTACGTAGTGCTATTGAATATGCTTGCAAGTTTATCATGTAAGTTTGAATACTGAGATCATATATATATGTTATAAGCCATCTTTATATTACTTGACTATGTTTTTATTCTTGATCAGTGTGGTCATACAGTTCATAATTTCATTCTTGTTTTGATGTTTTTGATTCAATGAATGCTTATGTATTGTAGATAGAAACATGAATGTGTGACTTTGGAATGTGATGGGTTATGCTTTATTAAGATCATGGTTTCAGTTTTTTTTATGCTACATGGTTTAATTGAAGTTGATTTTTCTTTTCTTTCTTAATATTGAAGTTTTCAAATCATTAAACCTAAAACCACAGAAAAAACTATTGCATATTTATCTTGAGATTGTAAAGATTGTGCTTCCTTGTCCCTTAGTAGTCTAGGAACAAATTCTGGCACTAACATCTTTTGGCGCCATTGCCAGGGATGGGAGTCAAGTTTCATCTTCCCTACGATATATTTATTGTTCTGGTTTTGAGGTGGACAAAATCATATTTTTTTTTTTTATTTCAGACTACATTTCACCAAAAGTAGTATTTCAGAGTGGCTTCCAGGAGGTCTGGGACTAGGGGGGAGCCTACTTCACCATTACACTCAGGTGTGTCAGATCCAGAAAAGATTTTAAAGAAATCAAAACGAGATACACATACTTCTTCTTTTGGAAAATCTCAGTCTTCCCCATCCTTGTTTTCACTGACTCAACTACAGTCTTTGTCTCCATTTCTGTATTCTGAACCAAAATTACAAGAGGTTGATATTCATACTTTTACAAGTCCATTGTCTCCCAAGAAACTCAAAACATCATTATTTCTAGTAGTTCAGTCAAAACTAATAAACCTTTGTCTTCAACCAGTCAAATTAATTCCAAGATGGCTGGACAACAGTTGGATATGATGAATATAATGATTGCAGCTGGGTATGCACCCTTAGTGCTTCCACAGCCTTTAAATGCTCTTCCAACAGAGGATTACCAAAAATATCTACCCAGGTTTAATGGGCTGGGAGAAACAACTGCAGAGGAACACTGGACTACATTCCTTAGTTATATTGATAACAAAAATATAGAAGCAAAGGATGTCTGGATGGATATGTTTGTGCAAAGTTTGGATGGTGATGTCAGAAAATGGTTCAAGGAGCTACCACAAAACTCAATAACCTTGATAGAAGAATTACAAGAAGTTATCATGAGGCAATGGAGAGACACAAAGGATCACACATATTATATTACTGAATTTGCGGCTCTAAAGAGAAAACATGATGAAACCATAGCTGACTTTTCAAATCACTTCAACAAAATGTATGGCAGGATCCCATTGGAAATTAAACCTTCGGAGACTTTGGCTAAACCGACATATGCAAATGCATTTGACCATGATTTTTCCTTACACCTGAGAGAAAGGAGACCTGTAACATTATTGAACATGCAATAATCTGCTTTAGAGGTGGAGTCCAATATTCTAGCCTCAAACAAAATTAAAGAGCAGGAAGACCATTAAGTTCATGATCGAAAAGGTAAAAATGTAGTAACACCTGTAGCTCATACATCAAAGAAGGAAGAAAGTCAGATGGAGGATGTTCGGGTGTACAGGGTACTACCAAAGGACCAAACACCAAGAGCAACCACTTCACATAAACATATCACAGATCAACACACTGATGTTTTGACGTGGTTTAAACCCTCTTGAGGGAAAAACTCCACGGCCCCGGCCAAATAGCTTCTACGGGACTATTTATTATGCAAAGAAAGAAAGTTACAAATGAGCTTCTCATAATCGATCAACTAAACAATGACCCTCCATGCTCTTTAAATAGAGATCATGGACCAATCGGGTGCTAAGCCACAGATCAAGATTAGGTTTGATCTAAGAGAAGTTGAGCCGTCGGATCACTCTATGTCGGAAACATATCGTGACCGTCGGATTAAGTATTTATAAATGAATACTAATGCATACTAAAGAAACACACTATCCCTAACGTATCTATTACACAAGTTGATCTTATCTAACTCCTAAGTGTCTAAATATCCTAACATCCCCCCTTAAGAACAACTTGGGATAGGATTGAAGGATTTACAAAAGTGACACTTTTAGGAGAAGGAAGGAGGCATTAGAGCCTATCCCCCCTTAATGACAAGTTTCTGAACTCCTAACATAGATCGAAGTTTAGAAAACTTCACTTCTGTAAGAGACTTGGTGAAGATGTCTGCAACTTGATCATCTGTAGGGCAAAAGAGCACTTCAAGAACACGACCATGAATAAGATTTTTGATGAAGTGCATATGTAGCTCAATGTGTTTGCTCCGTTGATGTAGAACTGGATCTTTGACAAGCTTGATGGAACTTTGATTGTTGCACCAAAGTGGAGTAGGCTGCTGCTGCTCGAATCCAAACTCTGAAAGGATCTGTCGAAGCCATAAAGCTTCCTGACTGGCATTAACTGCTGCTCGATATTCTGCCTCTGTTGAAGAAAGAGCAAGAGATTGTTGTTTCTTACAAGCCCAAGTAATAGGTCCAGATTCCAGACTGAAAACATAACCTGCACTAGAATTTCGATCATCAGGATCACCGACCCAATCTGAATCAGTGAAACCAACCAACAAAGGTTTCCCCCCTGTACTGTAATGAATCCCAAACTGAACTGTACCTCGAATATATCGAAGTATTCTTTTAGCTACTTTCCAGTGACTTTCATGAGGTGTCTGCATATAATGGGAAACATGACCAATGGCAAAGGAAAGGTCAGGACGGGAATGAGTCAAGTATAAGAGACTACCAACAAGCTGACGATACAAGGTGGCATCAACTTCAGGTGAAGTACAAGTGGCAGAAAGTTTGACTCCAGACTGGAAGGGAGAAGGGGCTGGTGTACAATCTTCCATGTGAAAGCGACGAAGAAGGTCACAAGCATACTTAGAATGAGAAAGAAAGATTCCTTCTTTGGTTTTCAGGACTTGGAGACCAAGAAAATAATGCAAACGTCCTAAGTCTGACATTTCAAAATTTTGTTTAAGACTGGATTTCACATGGGTTATAAGCTTAGGGTCACTACCAGTAAAAACAAGGTCATCAACATATAGAATAAGTATGATGAGATGGTTTCCTACTTTCTTGGTATAGACATTGGGGTCAGAATGGCATCTAGAAAAACCAGTGTCAAGGAGAAAGTTATCCATTTTGGCATACCAAGCTCTAGGAGCTTGCTTAAGGCCATATAAGGATTTCTTAAGGCGGTAGACAAGGCTAGAGTTATTCTGAACATAGCCAGGAGGTTGTTCCATGTAAATTTTCTCCTGTAAATCATCATGTAAGAAGGTAGACTTGACATCCATTTGATGGACTTCCCAGTTGTGTAAGGATGCAAGGGAAAGAACAAGGCGGATGGAGTTCATTTTTACGATGGGAGCAAAGGTTTCATTGTAGTAAATCCCTTCAACTTGGGAAAAACCTTTGGAAACTAACCTTGCCTTAAGTCTTTCAACACTTCCATCTGATGCATACTTAGTTTTGTAGACCCATTTACATCTGACAAGTTTTCTTCCTTTTGGAAGAGGTACAAGATCCCAAGTATCATTCGCCATTAAGGAACGATATTCTTCATCCATGGCTGCATCCCAATCTAGATTCCCTGAAGCTTCTGTAAAAGTTTCTGGATCATGATTCTCGAAAACTTGAGCCAAAAGAGAAGAGGCTCGTTGAAACTGAGAACATGTTCGACGTTGATCTCTAGGATCACCGACAAGATCACCAGCTGTTTCACATTTTGAACGGACCTGTCGAGGAAGCACTTTTGTTGGTGCAACTGGAGGAACATGAGCAGGCGGAGGTGGATTTTCATCCTCACTGTCATTATCAGAAACTAGAGTTGGAAACCTGTCAAAGAAGTTGGAAGAAGAAGAAGAAGGCACAAATGATGAATCAGGCTCGCAGGCCAAAGATGGCACAATCGCCGAGTTAGACTCACATGCCAAGAGATTTTCATCAAATTTAACATCTCTTCTAATGATTATATCATGAGAATGTGGTTGAAGAAGTCTATAACCTTTTACATCTTCAGAATATCCAACAAATATGCACTTTTCACTTTTAGGATGCAATGCTTTTCCGTTTTTCATCCGGAATGTGAGCCCATGCTTCACTACCAAACACACGGAAGTGACTTACATCAGGTTTAGTTTTAATCCATGTTTCTTCCAGTATTATACCTTGTAATGCTTTTGTGGGGGTGCGATTAACTATGTAATTTGCACAATTTATGGCTTCAGCACAAAATTGAAGACTTAGTCCCTTAGATTGGATCATACAATTAGCCATTTATTTTAAAGTGCGGTTCTTCCGCTCAGCTACACCATTTTGTTGTGGTGTATATGGAACAGTGTGCTGTTGTTGGATGCCTTATTAAGTGCAGAAAGTAGTGAATTGTTTGTTAACATATTCTCCTCCATTGTTAGATCTTAACTTAATAATTTGATGACTAGATTGTTTTTCAACAAGGGCCTTGTAGGCCAAGAACATGTTAAATACTTCGCTCTTAAGTTTTAGGAAATAAACCCAAGTGCGTCTGGTGTAATCATCAATGAAAGTTAAGAAATATTTGAAACCAGAAAAGGAAGCAGATGGAAGAGGACCACACAAGTCACTATGCACAAGCTCCAAGGGAACCAAGGTGTGCCAAGAGGCATGTTTGTCAAAACTGTCCCGATGATGTTTTTCGAGTACACAACTGGAACAAACACCATCCCTACAAGATACCATCGGAAGACCTGTCACCATATTGTCTTTACATAGTTGTTGCAATGAGCGATAATTTAAGTGACCAAATCGCTCATGCCAAAGTTTGCTCAAGTTATCACTATGAGCAACAAAAACTGAAGGGAAAGGTGATGACCCAAAGTTGTTAAACTTGTACAACTTGGTAATATCATCAACAATTTCGGTAGCTAGGACCTGTTGAGGATCTTGAAAATCCTTGATTACAACTTGGTGAGGTGTAAAGGTCACAGTTTTACCTTCACCAGAATAAGTGATCTGATAGACTGATAACAAATTGCAGGAAATTCTTGGAACACATAGTACATCACTAAAATGACCATTATCTACTAGAACTGTTCCAGCTCCTACAACACTTAGAGATCTATCATCACCAACAAATATTTGTTTGGTGTTACATTCATGCATAGTAGAAAAGATGGCTTGATTATTAGCCATATGATAAGATGCTCCAGAATCAATGAGCCATTCATTTGAAGTAGAAGAAGAAGATGCATTATAAGAATAACCAGAAGCACAAAGTGCATGTCCATGAGAGGCAGATTCTGAAGGCGAATCTAGGCTTAGGTGGTGCTTCTTCATTGTTGCTTCTAAGGCTGCCATCTTCTTGAAACACTTAGATTCATCATGATTATCTTTCCCACAATAGTTGCAATGACGCTCAGTCTTCTTGCCTTTTGGCTTGGATCCTTTGTCATTTTTTAAAGAAGGAGCTGACTAAGAGGGTTTGGGACCCTTGTTTGAATTATTATTGCAAAAATTTTGTTTCTTGGGAGGCTTGGATTTTTCTTTCTGTTGGGACAATAAGGCTTTCCCAGATGTATGTGCATTGTTGATTATTCCAAGATGAATGAGTTTATCTTGTTCTCTAATCAAGGAATCACAAAAGGATTCAAGACTAGGCTCTTGATAGTTAGCTGCATTCAAGGATGCTTTCATGGAGTAAAATGTATATACAAAAACAGAATATGCAGGTCCAAGTTTGGAAAGAATATGATAAATGCATTGTTTGTCTTCCCTCTCAATCTTACATTCTGCACATAAGAGTTTAAGAGTTTTGTACTTAGATAAATAATCTTGAATGCATGAAAAGTCACTTGGATTTAAAGAAATCAACTCATTTTTGAGTTGGTGACCTCGAATTTCATTGTGTTTACCAAACACAGATTCCAACTTGTCCCAAGCAGCATTAGGTTCATAAATTCCAGATATGTGGAATCACAAATCAGTAGAGATTGACATCCCAATCAATCCACGAGCTTCATCACATCTATTTGTCCATTTTATTTTCTTATCATCATCAGTGGGTTCTTTTTCTTTCCCTGAGGTAATTCTGAAAAGTTTCCTACTTCGTAGAACATCCTCCATACGATATTTTCATGAGAAATAGTTGGAACTATTAAGTAGAATATCACAATGGGTAGCCATATTTGTAAATTAATGGTTGTAAAAACAGAAACCAATAGTCCTGATGTGAAGAGCCTGAAACAATAGGCAGTTTAAAAAAAAATGGCACTGAAAACTGACTCTGTATGATGAAGTTATGCTTGAACAAAGAAACTGTTGAAGATGTCCCCAATAGTGATGTGGCAGCTAGAGAATGTCCAGCAAAAAAGGAGCCCCCCTCTTCCCAAGATGAACATTTTGACAATCTCTTTACAATAAAGTTACTTTAAGTGAACCACTTTTGTAAAATAAGTGATTTCACTTTTACAATGATATTACTTTTAAATAGTGCAACAATAAAAAAACTTAAGTGACTCACTTGTACTTTTATTGTTTACTATTTAAGTGAGATACACTTTTACAATAAAGTAACTTGAAAATAGAAATTGCATGCACTTTTTCTTTTAAAAGTAACTTCCTAAGACTTGAACTCAAGATCTATTAAGGAATACAGCAACTTTGAACCAAGTGAGCTAGATTAAAAGGTATGTAAAATATGGGAATGAGGAATGGGGCTCTTTTTTTTTTTTTTACTCTTCTTGCTCGGTTTGTGTGCTTGCCCTTTTTCTTGCAAAACACACCACAAATCGAAACAAAAAAAACTTTTCCACACTTGTGGAGTTAGAGCTTGTTAGCTTGCCCAGAAAGTCTACGTTTTCTCTCTGTTTCTGATTTGTCGAGATCGCGCAAGGTGCACGGCAAAGAGCATACACAGCCGAGAAAAACCCTTTCCCTTTCTGTTTCTGATTTACCGAGATCGCTCAAGGTGCATGGCAAAGAGCATACGCAGATGGGAAAGTAACAATCTGAACCTCAAAAAAATCTAACAATAAAAAATGATAAAATATGAGATTTTTTCTTTTAAAACAGAAAATAAAAAAAATGCATCACTGTAACATTATACCTTCAGATCTGATGAAATATGCATTTCTGAAGCAACCGGGAACCGTTTTCGATCAAACAAAAACTATTTCCCAATGGAAGTGATGCTCCGGACGCAATGGAACACCTCCCACAGCCTAGAAATCTACAAAAATACCAAAACTAGAAACCCTTTCGAGTTTCGGCAATAACAATTCAAAATCTAGATCATAACCGGAAGCGGCACTTTCTAAAAGCTTTGATACCATGTTCGGGTGTACAAGGTACTACCAAAGGACCGAACACCAAGAGCAACCACTTCACATAAACAGATCACAAATCAACACAATGATGTTTTGACGTGGTTTAAACCCTCTTGAGGGAAACACTCCATGGCCCCAGCCAAATAGCTTCTACGGGACAATTTATTATGCAAAGAAAGAAAGTTACAAATGAGCTTCTCATAATCGATCAACTAAACAATCACCCTCCATTCTCTTTAAATAGAGATCATGGACCAATCGAGTGTTAAGCCACGGATCAAGGTTAGGTTTGATCTAAGAGAAGTTGAGCCGTCGGATCACTCTATGTCGGAAACATATCGTGACCGTCGGATTAAGTATTTACAAATGCATACTAAAGAAACACACTATCCCTAACGGATCTATTATACAAGTTGATCTTAACTAACTCCTAAGTGTCTAAATACCCTAACAGAGGAGATGAGTAAGATTATAAAAATATTGACTGCAAAAGTAAATAGATTGGAGTTGGAGAAGAGTTCTAATAAACCTTTTCAAGATGGATAAAGAAATCCTAATCAAAATCCAAACTAGTTTAGAAGACCATTTGTACCAATATTTATACCTCGGGAAAGGAGAAACAATGATATTCAGAGGGAAAGGAGAGAAAATGAAGATCAAAGAGTCCCACCCCCTTTTCAAAATAATTTTGTAGAAGAAATTGAACAGGTGGAAGATGTGCAGTATGAGATTGATTTAAATCAAAATTTAAATTATTTTGGGGAGTTATCATCTGAAATCTTTACAACTGAATGTAGCTATCAAAATTCTAAATATTACGATTCATATCAGTGTCAGGAAGGAAGTGATCATCGTCCTCAGGTTTCAGCCAATATATCTCAAACTGATCCAAAAAAATCTTATAATTTAAGATCAGGCCCTAAACAGGTTGTTCAGATTCCAAAAAAGAAAATAGTTCCACCTGCCGGACAGTTGCCTAATCAAATTGAGGGAAAGAAACAAGATCATAGTGATCAGACCAAAGTAGCGAAAATTGAAGAAAACAACAAAAGTTCACAGACTTTTAACTTTGAGAATGAATTGTGTAAAATCAAAGTCCTAGTACCATTGACGAAGTTAATGAAAACTCCTTGTTTTAGAGATTCTACATGTAAATTATTGAATGTTCCAGTCAATTCTTCTCCTTCAGATACAGTGAATTTACAAGAAGAACAACCAAAAATAATTCTTGGGTCAACTTCATCCAAAAAGCCTGAGAGTGTTTCAACCTTTCCTCCACCCTTTTATATAACTTTGACTATCCATGACCAAATGATTCACAACTGCCTTCTAGATTATGGAGCTTTGCATAATTTGATGCCTAAGGCAGTGGATGCTCTTGGTTTGAGTGTCACTAAACCACATCATGATTTATTTGCCTTTGATTCTAGAGCTGTGAAATGTCTAGGAGTAATAAAGGATCTGGTGGTTAATCTTTCTCAATTACCAATGAAGAGTGTTATAATGGATGTAGTAGTTGATGACATATCACCTAAGTTTGGCATGCTTCTCTCAAGAACTTGGGCGAAGAAAATAGGTGGTACATTATAAATGGACTTCGCTTATGCAACTATTCCAGTGTTTGGTGGAGAAAACAGAAGATTATATAGAGAGTTACAATATGCATTTATAGTCACTGATGATAAGAATCCAACTAATCATCCCCTATATTCAGTAGATGAAGAGTTGGGCTCTTGTATGCTTCATTTTAGTGATGGGAGTACAAATGGAGTAATGCAAGTAGAAAAAGAAGCATTAATAAAACCTACTATTGAACAAAAAGATGAGTTGTGCCAGATGTATTTTGATGGTTCTTCATGTAAAGAGGGAGCAGGAGATGGCATTTGTTTTTATTTATCTTGGTGGAGAAGTAATTAGTTTGATGTATAAACTAGAAGTTGTCACTACCAAAAACACAACAGAATATGAGGCATTGATACTTGGCTTAAGGGATGCGAAGGATTTGGGAATTCAATAGCTTTTTGTTTATGGCGATTCCGAATTGGTTGTCCAACAAGTGAAGGGAAAATATCAAGTGAAGCAGGACTTGTTGAAGTTCTACAGAAATGAGGTTTGGGATATGATTGACAACTATTTTATAGCATTTAATATTACCTATATACCCAGAGATCAAAATCAGACTGCAGATTCACTGGCCTTGGCAGCCACTCATTTCAGGATTCCAAAGCATACTCAGCTGAAATATCCAATTGAAGTTAAATATAGACCCCTAGTACCAAATAATATAAAATAGTGGAGAGTTTTTGAGGATGATGCAGAGATTAAAAAATTATTGGAATTAGCTGGAGATTTTTCTAATTCTCTAATCGATCAGGATCAAGATGAAGAGCTAGATGACACTTTTGCATACACAGAAAATATAATTGCTGATCAAAGAATCATTGAATTAAAAGGTAATTTTATTCCTAAGGGATTGGTTCCCCTTGAAAGAATCTTTTCCAAAGATGATACTCTATTGAAACCATCAATGCAATCTTCAGAAGAAGATATCATGAGCTGCAATATTGGTACAGAGGAGTAGCCAAGAATGGTGAAAATTTGTAAGTCTCTTCCAGTTGAACAAAGAAATAGGTATATTGCATTGTTGAAGAGGTTTGTTGATATTTTTTCTTAGTGCTATGAAGATTTGAGAACTTATGATACAAGTATTATTCAGCATAGAGTGCCTTTAAAATAAAATGTGAAACCATTCAGACAAAAATTGAGGATAATTAACCCAGCTCTGCTGCCAGTTATAGAGAAAGAGGTTAAAAAGTTACTAGATGCGAAGATAATTGTTCCATTCAGATATTCATCATGCATTTCTAACTTAGTTCTAGTTCAAGAGAAGAATGGATAGATTAGAATATGTGTGGATTTCTGGAACCTTAATAGAGCTTTATTGAAGGACAATTACCCCTTACCAAAGATTGAGCAAATTCTGCAAAAAGTGGTGGGTGCTCAAAGAATATCCATGGTTGATGGATTCTCAGGGTACAATCAAATAGTTGTACATCCAGATGATAGGGAGAAAATAGCCTTCACTAATCCATGGAGCACATTCATGTATGATAAGATTCCATTCGGATTGATGAATGCGGGTGCAACATTTCAAAGAGCTATTGATATAGCCTTTCTAGGGGGAAAAGAGAAATTTGTTGTGATCTATTTGGATGATATTATAGTCTTCTCTCAGTCTGATGATGAGCACTTGAAGCATCTTGAGAAAACATTTCTGAAGTGTAGGAAATTTGGGCTATCTTTGAATCCCAAGAAGTCACATTTTGTTGTACAAGAAGGTAAGCTTCTGGGGCATCTTGTTTCAACTGATGGTATTAGAATAGACCCATAAAGAATCAAAGCAATTCTCAAGATTACTATCCCAAGGAGTAAAAAAGATGTCCAATCATTCATTGGGAAAAATAATTTTCTGAGGTAGTTCATCCCAAACTTCGCTGAAACTATTAAACAAATTACATCCATGTTGAGGAAGGATCAAGAAGTGAAATGGACAACAGAAGCTAAGGCTTCATTCGAGAAGATTAAACAAGCTTTGACAGAAGCTCCAGTTTTGGTAAGTCCTAATTTTTCAATAGATTTCCTTACCTTTTCTTTCGCATCCCAGGATACAATAGCAGTTGTTCTTTTACAAAAGTATGTAGATGTTTTAGAGCAGCCAATAGCTTTCTTTAGTAAAACTCTCAGGGATTCGGAATTGAAGTATAGTACACTTGAGAAGCAAGCTTATGCACTTGTAAAAGCTTTAAAGTTTTTCAGAATTTACATTTTGCATTCAAAGATAATCTCCTATGTACCTAATGCTGTTATTAAGGAGATTTTAACTCAGCCAGACAGTGAGGGTAAAAGAAGTAAGTGGATTGCAAAAATCATGGAATAAGAGGTTGAAATCAGACCTACAAAGTTAGTGAAAGGTCAGGGTTTAGCAAAACTGTTAGCTGATTCAAATTAGGAGGCTTTGGGTATCCATTTGGTGGCAAATCAGCCAACTCAAGAAGAATTGAAGATGAAGGGTAATGAAGAGTTGATTTTAGATAAATACGCTGGATCATAATGGTATTCTGATATTGTTTATTTTTTATTGCATCTTAAATGTCCAGATAATTTTGACAAAAAGACATCTAGATCATTGAAATTGAAGGCTACGAAATATTGCTTGGTTAATGAGCAATTGTTTTGGAAGGATCCAGGTGGAATTTTACTCATATGTCTAGAGAAATCACAGGTGAATGAGGTGATTTCAGAAATGCATGAGGGTGCTTGTGGGGGTCACAAGTTTTGGAAATCTACAGCATATAAAATTCTTAGGTCTGGTTTTTATTGGCCCTCTTTATTTTCAGATGTATACCAGCAGGTGCGAGGATGTGTTCAGTGTCAAAAGTTTGCCGGAACACAAAAGCTCATTTCTTTACCATTAAAGCCTATTGCAGTTAATGCCCCTTTTCAACAGTGGGGATTATATTTTATAGGAGAAATTAACCCTGCATCAAGTGGACAACATAAGTGGATACTTACAGCTACATATTTTTTCACTAAATGGGTGGAGGCAATTCCAACACGTAAAGCAATTGAAGGAGTTATCATGAGTTTTATACAGGAAAATATTTTGAGTCGGTTTGGCTGTCCACATAGGTTATTGACTGATAATGCACCTGCTTTCAAGTCAAAAGCTACAGTGAGTTACTGTGAGTAGAATGGAATTGATTTGAGACATTCTACTCCATAATATCGCTAGGGAAATGGTTTGGAAGAGTCATCAAATAAGAACATTTTTCAGAGTATTAAAAAATTTCTAAATCAAAATAAGAATTCATGGGATTTAATGCTTAAATATGCATTGTGGGCAGATAGAATAACTACTAAGAAAGCAATAGGTCTGTCTCCTTTCCAACTAGTGTATGGTAGAGATGCAGTCTTCCCTATTCAGCTAGGTGCTCCAGTAATGAAGTTTTTTCAAGAGTGTCAAGAAGAACCTAATGATCTCCAAAGAAGGATTTTCTCATTAATTGAATTACAGCAAGAACATGAAGCTATAGTAGAAAGAGCTGATGCATACAAAAGAAAGGTTAAAGCCGGGTTTGACAAAACAGTAAAGGAAAATACTTTTTCTCTTGGTGATATGGTTCTCAGATGGGATGCAAGGAGAGATCAGAAAGGTTAGCATGGTAAGTTTGACAATCTTTGGTTGGGTCCCTTCATGATTTCAAAATTTTTAGAAAACAACACTTTCATACTACAAACTTTGGAAGGTGAGAATTTGTTCACTCCAGTTAATGGATGGTTCCTCAAACATTTTTACAGTTATTGAAGGTAAATAGTGTCACGCACATTGTATATACCAGTGTGAAATAAGACTCCATGCCCAATGGAAGTTTGCATAATAAGGAGCAGTTTTAGGTGACAGTAAGGCACTGGTCTACGAGTTCTTGAAACCTCACAAGGAGGCTTTCATCCCGCAGCTGGAGCCAGATGTTAATGTTTAAATTGTTCCCTTTTGTTTTTACGATTTTTCTCTTATGATTGGTTTTTTATTTTGATTTCAATTTACTTTTATTTAATTTTGATTGATTTTATTTTACTTTGATTGGAAATTTTCAAATGGCTTATCAACATAGTATTACTCTCTAACTTTCATGATACGCTTGTTCAAGCCTTATTATAAAGTGTATGACTAAGTTTCAAGTTTTATGACAAGGGTATTTATCAAAGATGCTATTTTGAAGATTCTGGTAATGCAAATTGTAAAATACACCCTAATGCGCTACAAGAATCCGCTATCATGGAAAAACGTGATCATTTATGTTGGGTAATGGTTTGCTAAATTTATGATGACCGAAGAAAGTTTTGCTATGATTATTTGATGTGTTGACACACATGTCAAAGATTTATGATAGAGGTGGGTTTTGTAATGTTTCATCATTGGGAAAATCAGAGTTGGAGGCGACAAGTTAATTTGGGGATCGCAGATTTAAAGCCACCTGTTCGTTGAATGTGGTTATCTCTTAAACCTTAAGCATTTGTCATTTTTTTTTAATTTGGAGGTATAATTTGTTAGCTCCAGTTATTAAAATGGGAAAAAGGAGTGGTAATACCAACAGGTTCGAGCCGATGGATATGCAGTGGGCAGAGAAATTTCCGTTATGTGCAGACGTGTTTAGGTCTACTGGATGGTTTAGTTTTTTTGAAAATATCACATGGTTTAATGAGGAGGTTTCGATTTTCCTTGCACAGAACTTGAATGAAGATATTATTAAATTTAGAACCCTGAGATTTCAGCTCATGGAAGCCCTAATTTTTGAGGCTACAGGTATCACCATGGAAGGAGAGTTATGGTTCAAGAAACTTCCTTTCGTCTTTGACCCAAATCCTTTCCTACTGCCAGGTAAAGAAACTCTGAATTAGGGTAATGGAATTCATATTTCAAATTTTTGACCCGAATGGAGGCAGCTGCTAAGCATTATAAAAACTTATATCACTTGCAAAGGCAAGTTCTCAATGGTCTTTAAATATCATATTAGATTTTTAATGCATCTTAAGATGAACTATAAGATGAATGTGCCATTCTACTCGTATAAGAGTATCCAGAAAATGTCAAACAAGGTAAATACGCAGTCCAAGGTTTCAAGGCAGTCAGTATTTCATCGTGGATTGATAAAACTTATTATTCAAACAGTCTTAAAGAAAGAGCAGAAGACCTGGGAACATTTTATCTACTGGTCTAGTTTTATCACTGAGAGGGATGAGCATGTGAGCAAAATAAAACCTAAAAAGGAAAACAAGAAGAATAAGGGGGCAGGAGTATTGTTACAATAAATTTCAAGAAGCCCCTATCAAAGGATAAATTTAAAGGCTCAGTAAATGACGAGTAGATAGATGTATCTGAAATTAACAAACCAAAAAGCCTAGGAAGCGATAAGGTTAATGCATTTGAAGGAGAACTAGAACAGGGTCAAGAAATTCAAGAAATCAAACATACTAGTAACCCTATTGTTGAACAATTTCAAGACAAAGTTATATCAGAACAAGATAAGGTTGATATTCCAGTTACACAAGCTTCAGTAGAGAATTCAAAAGATAAAACTCCACAAGATAAAGATTTTGAGGCAGATGCATGCAAATCTTCTTATACATTTAAAGGAATCAAGCTAGAGATTTAGAACAAGATCAGCCATGAAAGGAAATATGAAAAGATGTTCAAGTTCAAATCAGAAAATAGAAGAGATAAATATAATTCTAAGCTCTGCAGATGATGAAGGTAAAGAGGTAGAAACTGGGTCAGATTCTTATCAAACCACCCTATAGCAGGACTACATAGAGTTAGAAGAATCAGGGGAAGAATTAAATGAAGTCGAAGAAGAAGAAATGATTCTTAGAATGGACCAAGATGAACTTCAAATTGCACAAAGGTTAAAAAAAGATAAATATGAAGAAGAGTTGATCTTCAAAAGGATGGATATTCCACCTTCCACATCCCAAGATTCAACCTTGCATGGAGAAATAAACATATGTTCAGAGATTGAAAGACTCAGGAAAGTCCAAAAACAACAGCAAGCAGAAACAGTTTTCCTTAATGAGACAAATGATAGGCTTACAAAGTCTAATAAATGTTTAAGGGGGGACTTAGGAGAAGCTAATGATCATTATCAAGAGCTAATTGGTGTTGCTAGGAAGGCTCTGAAGAGGAAAAGAGAAGCAGAGACTAAAGTTGATGATTTAAATAGACAGGTGCAAAAGCAAAAAGAGAAGAACAAACTTCTATCAGACAAGGCCAAAGACTTAGAAGCCAAGCAGCCACAGCACAACAAAAGAACACATGCTTTGGAAGGGATTTCCATGTTGATCGAAGCTGCAAGGAAGGCTACCTAATGCCTAGTTTCTTTTTCATTTTTGTATCAAGTATGTAATAACTATTAGTTAAGGTTTTAATTAAAGACACTAGTTTAAAAAGCTCGATTATGTAACTGTTTTGTGACCTAAAGACCTAAAAGTAGTTACAAACTACTTCTTTGAAAGATGCTTAAAAGGAAGTAAATGGGAATGAACAAGGGTTCGATGTTTTTGGTTTGAAGCTACTACGTAGTGCTGTTGAATATGCTTGCAAGTTTATCATGTAAGTTTGAAGACTGAGATCATATATATATATATGTTATAAGCCATATTTATATTACTTGGTTGTGTTTTTATTCTTGATTAGTGTGGTCATACAGTGCATAATTTCATTCTTGTTTTGATGTTTTTGATTCAATGAATACTTATGTATTGTAGATAGAAACCTGAATGTGTGAGTTTGGAATGTGATGGGTTATGCTTTATTAAGATCATGGTTTCAGTTTTTTTTATGCTACATGGTTTAATTGAAGTTGATTTTTCCTTTCTTTCTTAATATTGAAGTTTTCAAATCTTTAAACCTAAAACCACAGAAAAAACTATTGCATATTTATCTTGATAATGTAAAGATTGTGCTGGCTTGTCCCTCAGTAGTCTAGGAACAAATTCTGTCACTAACATCTTTTGGCACTATTGCCGAGGATGGAAGTGAAGTTTCATCTTCCCTAGGATATCTTTATTGTTCTGGTTTTGAGGTGGACAGAATCAGAAAATTGTTATTTTAGACTACAATTCACCAAAAGTAGTATTTCACAGTGGCTTCCAGGAGGTCTGGGACTAGGGGGAAGCCTACATCACCATTACACCTAGGTGTGTCAGATCTAGAAAATATTTTAAAGAAATCAAAACAAGATACACATACTTCTTCTTTTGGAAATTCTCAGTCTTCCCCATCCTTGTTTTCACTGACTCGACTACAATTTTTGTCTCCATTTCTACATTCTGAACCAAAATTACAAGAGGTTGATATTCAAACTTTTACAAGTCCATTGTCTTCCAAGAAACTCAAAACATCATTATTTCCATTAGTTCAGTCAAAACCAATAAACCTTTGTGTTCAACCAGTCAGATTACTTCCAAGATGGCTGGACAATACTTGGATATGATGGATAGAATGATTGCAGCCAGGTATGCACCCTTAGTGCTTCCATAGCCTTTAAATGCTCTTCCAGCAGGGGATTACCAAAAATATCTACCCAGGTTTAATGGGCTGGGAGAAACAACTGCAGAGGAACACTAGACTGCATTCCTTAGTTATGCTGATAACCAAAATATAGAAGCAAAGGATGTCTGGATGCGTATGTTTGTACAAAGTTTGGATGGTGGGATGAACCTGCAATAATTAATTAATGAAAACACATGAAATAACATAAATAACAGAACTCAGAATCACTTTTATATTGATTGCAGGCCACTTCGAGGGGGCAACCTCCTTTGAGCAAGCTCAATACAAATAACTTCACAGTACCTTCATTGGTCTCAACACAAACTTATATACTAAGTCTAGGCACCAATACCATGGGTCAATACCATGTGTCAATACAAACCATGGGCCAATACAAAATATGAATCAACAATTACTACGGGACGACTTACAAAGCATATGCATCCAACAACAATAATACAAACTATGGATCAACAAATACTATGGGACGACTTACAAAGCATATGCGTCCAACAACAATATACTAACAAAGTAAATAGAAGGGTTGACATGGGTTCCTAACATTCCCTCTCCCTTAGAAACAGATTTTTCCTCAAAGCTTTAGATGTGGAAATTGATGCAGAATCTGAAGGAGTGGTTCCCCTATAGCATCCTCGGGTTGCATTCCGGCCCACTGACGCCTTTTGAGTTTCAGGGAGGATTGCTTGGAAGGATGTAGATGAAGAAGGACCATATCAGTTGCATGAAAAGTGCGCTCAGAACGGTGTTGATCAACTTGTTGTTTTAGTCGAATTCTTTCCATGTGAAGATTGTCCTATAGAATGAGAAGAATCTGATTGCAGTTTCGAAGAACTGAGTCAATTTCCTGAACTGGGGAGTTGTTGAGCATGTATGGAAGAAGAAATGGTGGTGCCTGTCCATAAACTGCTTCATATGGTGTCCTTTTAGATGTGGTATTGTACCACTGGAGCACTTTTAGGAAATCCATAGAAATAGCTGTCCACATCTGTGTAGGGATGGGAAAGGGTTTGAGCAGTCTCAAAAGGAGTGTCGTTTCACCCTTGTTGACCTGGCAAGTATCACACTCAACCACGATCTGGTGAATTTTCATTTTCAATCCCTGCCAAAAGAAGTTACATTGTTCCCGGTCATAGGTTTTGAGGAACCCAGAGTGCCCTGCCGATGAAGAAGCATGGAGTTCATAGAAGAGATAGCCTTGTTGAACAGATTACAACCAATTTGGAACAAGCAGAGAAATAGTTGTAAGAGAAACTAGGTCATCAAATTGGCGAGAAGGAGCATTTGCCACCATATTATCCTTACCCTTCTTGTAAGTGATCGCATAGTCATAACCGATGAGTTGGATAACCCATTTCTGGTGTGCTGGTGAGGAGACCCATTATTCCAAAAAATGTTCCAGAATCTAGAGATCAGTCTTGATGCAGAAATAATTCCCTAATAGGGATGGCTGCCACTTCTGTACTGCATGCAAAATAGTCATCATTTCCTGCTGAGATGTAGATACGGCTAAATGCTTACCGAAAAGGTCTCTTAAAGGCGGTAATCCCATTGGTGCAACAAAGACACCTGCATATCTATCCAAGGACTAGTGGAGACCGTTAGTGGGTGCATCTGAATGGAATGGAGCTGAGCAATGACACCATGTGAATTCTTCTTAAGGATCTTTTCTAGGCGATGTGAACTGATGATGCAGAGAGACACTGTTTGTAAGCCCATAAATTTGTATTGTGTCCCATTGACTAAAAACTGCATCCAAAGTTCAACAAAATCCCATAAGATGGGGCCAAGTGTGTGTAACCATTGAACACCGAAAACCACATCACATCTACCTAAGGACAAGGAAAACATGTCAGAGCGAAGGTTATAATCTTCCAGAGAGATACACACATTGTGACACTTTCCCTTGCAAGGTAAGGTGTCCCCATTGGCAACCATGACTTCAAAGTTTGAGCAAGGATGGACAAAACAATCAGCATGTTTGGCGATCTGAGGGTCAATGAAGTTATGAGTGCTACCAGAATCAATGAGTATTGTAAGAGGAAGCTTCTTGAAGTAACACCTGACCCGCATTGTTTGGGGGGTGGTGACGCTGGATAAAGCATGTAGAGATATCTCTGGGTGGTCCTCCTGAGATGGAAGGTCAATAGGCGGATCTTGAATGTCGACCTAATCATCTGGTGTATCTGGAGCTTCTTCACCAACTTCAGAGGCGGGCGGAGAATCCACATCCAATGGATAGAGCTTTTGTTGAACACATCTATGTCCCCGAGTGAATTTTTCATCACAATTATAACAAAGCCCTTTTTCTTTGCGTTCCTGCATCTCTGTTTCAGACAAATGCTTGATAGGAGTTGGTCGAGGAGCTGGAGGGATGGGAGGTCGTTGAGAACCCATATTTTGGAAGGGAACAAAAGTGGGTTTGGAGCGTTGTTGGGCGGTAATCTTGTCTTCTTCCAACTTAGCAAACCCTAGGGCTTCCATCATTGTGTTGGGACAGAACATTTTGACCTCTGAGCAGATTTCATCCTTAAGACCACTGATAAAACAACTCCTGTAGAATTCATCAGACAATCCTTCTGTGTGGTTGGCTAGTTTCTCAATTTTTGTCTGATACTCTCTCATAGTTCCAATTTGACGAAGTTTAGTGAGTGCTCCAGTGAAGTCATCAAAAGCACTAGGACCAAATCGTTGCAAAAGGAGTTGGAAAAAATCTATCCATTTTGACTCGTCATGAGCCTTGATGTACCAATAGTACCATTGAAGGGCTTCCTGTTCCAAATGAAAGGAGGCAAGTGAAACTTTTTGGACATCAAAAGTATTATGCAGACTGAAATACTATTCTGCATGATAGATCCATCCAGTCGGATCAATGCCATTGAAGCAAGGAAATTCAAGCTTCGGACCACGGAATGAGTTGGAAGAAGAGAACCCATTGGCTGCAGAAGATTCTTGCTGTCAGTTATTGTTCATGGTTGAATGTTGAAGATGGAGGCTGATAAATTTTTCATCCAGATCTCGGAGTTTGGTTTGGATGGATGCAAGTGCTTCCTCCATGGTTTTTGCTCCTGCGCTAGTGACAACCATAACTAGGAGTTTTTTTTTTTTGTTTAGGTGGGGGGGGGGGGATGGATAGAAAAACACAAACAAAAGCTTATTTAGTAAAGGAAAATTGGATTTGGGAAAAACTCAGAGGGGTAATTGGGTTTGACTAGGGTTTGGACACTTTCTGATGGACAGGGAAGCAAAAAATGGGAATTTCAAAAGCGGGGTGAAAGAATGAGAAAATTTCTCAAAGAGGGACAAAGAAGCAGAAATGGGGAGTGAACATGGTGGCAAATTTTGGAGGCGAGTGGGTGAAAATTGAAGAAGTTATGGCAAACCCTAAAAATAGACAAATGTGGAATTTATGGCTTTGGGAAGTGGAATTTGGGATAGGGTCCTCAGGAATGAAATATGCAAAATGGGATTAAAAGGGTGTCAGGGAAGTTTCAAGGGAAACCGAGTGAAAGCAAGGGAGATATGGCTCTTCAACGGAGCAGAAGGGATCTGAAACAGATAGATCTGTAATGACATGGAAGTGATCGGAAACAGAGGGATCTGAAACGACGCCGAATGGATCGAAAAGAGCTGTATCTGAAATAGATTTGAAACTGCTAGAGCTAGAACGGATTTCAGAATGGATCTGAAATAGATGGATCTGAAATGGCGTGGAAGTGATCGGCAACAATTCAACTGAAAATAGATATGGACCCCAGGTATGTTCGGCTTCCTATCGGTTCATGGGATTCACTCGGCCACTAATGCTGTCTGATGGCTTGCGTATTGGGGAAGTACCCGTCACTCCATAGCTCAGGTAAAACTGATAACCGCTTTACCACAAACGACATCTCTTGGTTTACCTCGCGGGTGGGAACTAGTCAATTAGGTAGGGTTCGTTGCCCTTTTTGCTAGCAGGTCCTCTCAATGGGCCAACTACTTTGGGGTTCATGTGGTACTCTTCACAATGAGTTTCAGGGCTTATGCCCAAGTACTTCCCACATTTAAGCGGATAGGGATTATTCCCAGATCTGAAGCTGTGACAGATGCGAAAAAAAAAAATTTGGTAGAAATTTCACCCAGCGAGCCTAAGAAAGTGCTCTGATACCAGATGTGATGAACCTGCAATAATTAATTAATGAAAACACATGAAATAATAGAAATAAAAAAACTTAGAATCACTTTTATATTGATCATAGGCCACTTCGAGGGGGCAACCTCCTTTGAGCAAGATCAATACAAATAACTTCACGGTACCTTCATTGGTCTCAACACAAACTTATATACTAAGTCTAGGCGCCAATACCATGGGTCAATACCATGTGTCAATAAAAACCATGGACCAATAAAAAATATGGATCAACAATTTCTACGAGATGACTGCATATGCGTCCAACAACAATAATACAAACTATGGATCGACAAATACTACGCGATGACTTACAAAGCATATGCGTCCAACAACAATATACTAACAAAGTAAATAGAAGGGTTGACATGGGTTCCTAATAGATGGTGATGTCAGAAAATGGTTCAGGGAGCTACCACAAAACTCAATAACCTTGATAGAAGAATTACAAGTTTTCATGAGGCAATGGGGAGACACAAAGGATCACACATATTATATTACTAAATTTGCGGCTCTAAAGAGAAAACATGATGAAACCATAGCTGACTTTTCAAAGCGCTTCAACAAAATATATGGCAGGATCCCATTGGAAATTAAACCTTTAGAGGCTTTGGCTAAACTGACATATGCAAATGCATTTGACCATGATTTTTCCGTACACCTGAGAGAGAGGAGACCTGTAACATTATTGAACATGCAAGAATCTGCTTTAGAGGTGGAGTCCAATATTTTGGCCTCAAACAGACTTAAAGAGAAGGAAGACCATCAAGTTCATAATCAAAAAGGTAAAAATGTAGTAACACCTGTAGCTCATACATCAAAGAAGGAAGAAATTCAGATGGAGGAGATGAGTAAGATTATAAAAAGATTGACTGCAAAAGTAAATAGATTGGAGTTGGAGAAGAGTTCTAATAAACCTTTTCAAGATGGAGAAAGAAATCCTAATCAAAATCCAAACCAGTTTAGAAGACCATTTGTACCAAGATTTATACCTTGAGAAAGGAGAAACAATGATATTCAGAGGGAAAGGAGAGAAAATGAAGATCAAAGAGTCCCACCGCCTTTCCAAAATAATTTTGTAGAAGAAATTGAACAGGTGGAAGATGTGCAATATGAGAATGATTTAAATAAAAATTTAAATTATTTTGGGGAGATATCATCTGAAAGATTTACAACTGAATGTAGCTATCAAAATTCTAAATATTAAGATTCATATTAGTGTCAGGAAGGAAGTGATCATTGTCCTTAGGTTTCAGCCAGTATTTGTCAAACTGATCCAAAAAATCTTATAATTTAAGATCAGGCCCTAAATAGGTTGTTCATATTCCAAACAAGAAAATAGTTCCACCTGTCAGAAAATTGCCTAATCAAATTCAGGGAAAGAAACAAGATCATAGTGATCAGACCAAAGCAGCGGAAATTGAAGAAAACAACAAAAATTCACAGACTTTTAACTTTGAGAATGAATTGTGTAAAATCAAAGTCCCAGTACTATTGACTAAGTTAATGAAAACTCCTTGTTTTAGAGATTCTGCATGTAAATTATTGAATGTTCCAGTCAATTCTTCTCCTTCAGATACAGTGAATTTACAAGAAGAATAGCCAAAAATAATTCTTGGGTCAGCTTCATCTGAAAATCCTGAGAGTGTTTCAACCTTTCCTCCACCTTTTTATATAACTTTGATTGTCCATGACCAAATGATTCACAACTTCCTTCTAGATTCTAGAGCTTCGCATAATTTGATGCCTAAGGCAGTAATGGATGCTCTTGGTTTGAGTGTCACTAAACCATATCATGATTTATTTGCCTTTGATTCTAGAGTTGTGAAATGTCTAAGAGTAATAAAGGATCTGGTGGTTAATCTTTCTCAATTACCAATGAGAAGTGTTATAATGGATGTAGTAGTTGCTGACATATCTCCTAAGTTTGGCATGCTGCTCTCAAGGTCTTGGGCGAAGAAAATAGGTGGTACATTACAGATGGACTTGGCTTATGCAACTATTCCAGTGTTTGTTGGAGAGAACAGAAGATTATACAAAGAGTTACAATATGCATTTATAGTCACTGATGATAAGAATCCAACTACTCATCCCCCATATTCAGTAGATGAAGATTTGGGCTCTTGTATGCTTCATTTTAGTGATGAGAGTACAAATGGAGTACTGCAGATAGAAAAAGAAGCGTTAATAAAACCTACTGTTGAACAAAAAGATGAGTTGTGGCAATTGTATTTTGATGGTTCTTCATGTAAAGAGGGAGCAGGAGATGGCATTGTTTTGATTTCTCCTGGTGGAGAAGTAATTAGTTTGATGTATAAAATGGAATTTGTCACTACCAAAAACACAGCAGAATATGAGGCATTGATACTTGGCTTAAGGGATGCGAAGGATTTGGGAATTCAACAGCTTTATGTTTATGGCGACTCCAAATTGGTTGTCCAACAGGTGAAGGGAAAATATCAAGTGAAGCAGGACTTGTTGAAGGTCTACAGAAATGAGATTTGGGATATGATTGACAACTATTTTATAGCATTTAATATTACCTATATACCTAGAGATCAAAATCAGACTGCAGATTCACTAGCCTTAGCAGCCACTCATTTAAGGATTCCAAAGCATACTCAGTTGAAATTTCCAATTGAAGTTAAATATAGACCCTTAGTACCAGATAATATAAAACAGTGGAGAGTTTTTGAGGATGATGTAGAGATTAAAAAATTCTTGGGATTAGCTAGAGAGTTTTCTAATTCTCTAATCGATCATGATCAAGATGAAGAGCTAGATGACATTGCTGCATACACAGAAAATATAATTGCTGATCAAAGAATCATTGAATTAAAAGGTAATTTTATTCCTAAGGGATTGGTTCCCCTTGAAAGAATCTTTTTCAAAGATGATACTCTGCTGAAACCATCAATGCAATCTTCAGAAGAAAATATCATGAGCTGCAATATTGGTACAGAGGAGCAGCCAAGAATGGTGAAAATTTCTAAGTCTCTTCCAGTTGAACAAAGAAACAGGTATATTGCGTTGTTGAATAGGTTTGTTGATATTTTTGCTTGGTGCTATGAAGATTTGAATGATACAAGTATTATTCAGCATAGAGTGCCTTTAAAATCAGATGTGAAACCATTCAGACAAAAATTAAGGAGAATTAACCCAGCTCTGCTACCAGTTATAGAAAAAGAGGTTTAAAATTTACTATATGCAAAGATAATTGTTCCATTGAGCATGGACTGCTAACTTAGTTCCAGTTCGAAAGAAGAATGGAGAGATTAGATTATGTGTGGATTTTCTGAACCTTAATAGAGCTTCATTGAAGGACAATTACCCCTTACTGAAGATTGAGCAAATTTTGCAAAAAGTGGTGTTTGCTCAGAGAATATCCATGGTTGATGGATTCTCAGGGTACAATCAAATAGCTGTATGTCCAGATGTTAGGCAGAAAACAACCTTCACTACTCCATGGGGCACATTCATGTATGATAAGATGCCATTCGGATTGATGAATGTGGGTGCAACATTTCAAAGAGCTATTGATATAGCCTTGTAGTAGAAAAAGAGAAATTTGTTGTGATCTATTTGGATGATATTACAGTCTTCTCTCAGTCTGATGATGAGCATTTGAAGCATCTTGAGCAAATATTTCTGAAGTGTAGGAAATTTGGGTTGTCTTTGAATCCCAAGAAGTCACATTTTGCTGTACAAGAAGGTAAGCTTCTAGGGCATCTTGTTTCAGCTGATGGTATTAGAATAGACCCAGAAAGAATCAAAGCAATTCTAAAGATTACTATCCCGAGGAGTAAAAAAGACGTCCAATCATTCATTGGGAAAATTAATTTTCTGAGGTGGTTCATCCCAAACTTCGCTGAAACTATTAAACACATTACATTCATGTTGAGGAAGGATCTATAAGTGAAATGGACAACAAAAGCTAAGGCTTCATTTGAGAAGATTAAACAAGCTTTGACAAAAGCTCCAGTTTTGGTAAGTCCTGATTTTTCAGAAGTTTTCCTTACCTTTTCTTTCACATCCCAGGATACCATAGCAACTGTTCTTTTACAAAAGAATGAAGATGATTTAGAGCAGCCAATAGCTTTCTTTAGTAAAACTCTTAGGGATTCAGAATTGAAGTACAGTACACTTGAGAAGCAAGCTTACGCACTTGTAAAAGCTTTAAAGTTTTTCAGAATTTACATTTTGCATTCAAAGATAATCTCCTATGTACCTAATGCTGCTATTAAGGAGATTTTAACTCAGCCAGACAGTATGGGTAAAAGAGGTGAGTGGATTGCAAAAATCATGGAATACGAGGTTGAACTAAGACCTACAAATTTAGTGAAAGGTCGGGGTTTAGCAAAACTGTTAGCTGATTCAAATTGTGAGGCTCTGGGTATCCATTTGGTGGCAAATCAGCCAACTCGGGAAGAATTGTAGATGAAGGATAATGAAGAGTTGATTTTAGATAAATATGCAGGATCAGAATGGTATTCTGATATTGTTTATTTTTTATTGCATCTTAAATGTCCAGATAATTTTGACAAAAAGACATCTAGATCATTGAAATTGAAGGCTACAAAATATTGCTTGGTTAATCAGCAGTTGTTTTGGAAGGATCTAGGTGGAATTTCACTCAGATGTCTAGAGAAATCACAGGTGAATGAGGTGATTTCAAAAATGCATGAGGGTGCTTGTGGGGGTCACAAGTTTTGGAAATCTACAACATATAAAATTTTTAGGTCTGGTTTTTATTGGCCCTCTTTATTTTCAGATGTATACCAGTAGGTGCGAGGATGTGTTCAGTGTCAAAATTTTTCTGGAAAACAAAAGCTCATTTCTTTACCATTAAAGCCTATTGCAGTTAATGACCCTTTTCAGCAGTGGGGATTAGATTTTATAGGAGAAATTAACCCTGCATCAAGTGGACAACATAGGTGGATACTTACAGCTACATATTTTTTCACTAAATGGGTGGAGGCAATTCCAACACGTAAAGCAAGTAAAGGAGTTATCATGAGTTTTATACAGGAAAATATTTTGAGTCGGTTTGGCTCTCCACATAGGTTATTGACTGATAATGCACTCGCTTTCAAGTCAAAATCTATGGTGAGTTTCTATGAGCAGAATGGAATTGATTTGAGGCATTCTACTCCATAATATCCTTAAGGAAATGGTTTGGCGGAGTCATCAAATAAGAACATTATTCAGAGTATTTAAAAATTGCTAAATCAAAATAAGAGGTCATGGGATTCAATGCTTAAATATGCATTGTGGGCAGATAGAATAACTACTAAGAAAGAAATAGGTCTATCCCCTTTCCAATTAGTGTAGGGTACAGATGCAGTCTTCCCTATTCAGCTAGGTGCTCCAGTAATGAAGTTTTTTCAAGATTGTCAAGAAGAACCTAATGATCTCCAAAGGAGGATTTTCTCATTAATTGAATTGCAGCAAGAATGTGAAGGTATAGCAGAAAGAGTTGATGCATACAGAAGAAAGGTTAAAGTTGGGTTTGAAAAAAAGGTAAAGGAAAATACTTTTTTCTCTTGGTGATATGGTTCTTAGATGGGATGCAAGGAGCGATAAAAAAGGTCAGCATGGTAAGTTGGACAATCTTTGGCTGGGTCCCTTCATGATTTCAAATTTTATATAGAACAACACTTTCATACTACACACTTTGGAAGGTGAGAAGTTGTTCACTCCAGTTAATGGACGGTTCCTCAAACATTTTTACAGTTATTGAAGGTAAATAGTGTCACGCACATTGTATATACCGGTGTGAAATAAGACTCCATGCCCAATGGAAGTTTGCAGAATAAGGAGCAGTTTTAGGTGACAGTAAAGCACTGGTCTACGAGTTCTTGAAACCTCACAAGGAGGATTTCATCCTGCAGCTAGAGCCAGATGTTAATGCTTAAACTATTCCCTTTTGTTTTACGATTTTTCTCTTATGATTAGTTTTTTATTTTTCTTTCAATTTATTTTTATTTAATTTTGATTGATTTTATTTTACTTTGATTGGAAATTTTCAAATGGCTTATCAACATAGTATTAATCTCTAACTTTCATGATATGCTTGTTCAAGCCTTATTATAAAGTCTATGACTAAGTTTCAAGTTTTATGACAAGGGTATTTATCAAATATGCTATTTTTAAGATTCTGGTAGCGCAAATTGTAAAATACGCCCGAATGCGCTACAAGAATCCGCTATCATTGAAAAACATGATCATTTATGTTGGGTAATGGTTTTCTAAATTTATGATGACCAGAGAAAGTTTTGCTATGATTATTTGACGTGCTGACACACATGTCAAAGATTTCTAATAGTGGTGGGTTTTGTAATGTTTCATCATCCGAAAAATCAGAGTTGGAGGCAACAAGTTAATTTGGGGATTGCAGATTTGAAGCCACCTATTTGTTGAATGTGGTTATGTCTTAAACCTTAAACATTTGTCATTTTTCTTAAATTCAGAGGTATAATTCGTCAGCTATAGTTATTAAAATGGGAAAGAGGAGTGGTAATACCAACAAGTTGGAGCCGATGGATATGCAGTGGGCAGAGAAATTTC
Organism: Larix kaempferi; assembly: GCA_027924585.1. Classification (NCBI taxonomy): domain Eukaryota; kingdom Viridiplantae; phylum Streptophyta; class Pinopsida; order Pinales; family Pinaceae; genus Larix; species Larix kaempferi. The sequence goes on from BSBM01000756.1 coordinate 3,298,953, forward strand.
CATTATGTGTAGACGTGTTTAGGTCTGCTGGATGGTTTAGTTTTTTTGAAAAGATCACAAGGTTTAATGAGGAGGTTTCGATTTTACTTGCAAAGAATTTGAATGAAGATATTATTAAATTTAGAACCCTGATATTTCAACTAACGGAAGCCCTAATTTTCGAGGCTATAGGTATCGCCATGGAAGGAGAGTTATGGTTCAAGAAACTTCCTTTCGAATTTGACCCAAATCATTTCCTACTGCCAGGTAAAGAAACTTTGAATTGGGGTAATGGAATTCATATTTCAAATTTTGGACCTGAATGGAGGCAGGTGCTAAGCATTATACAAACTTATATCACTTGCGAAGGCAGGTTCTCAATGGTCTTTAAATATCATATTAGATTTTTAATGCATCTTAAGATGAATTATAAATGAATGTGCCATTCTACGCGTATAAGAGTATCCAGAAAATGTCAAACAAGGTAAAGACGCAGTCCAAGGTTTCAAGGCAGTTAGTATTTCATCATGGACTGATAAAAATTAATATTCAAACAGTCTTAAAGAAAGAGAAGAAGACCTGGGAACATTTTATCTACTGGTCTGTTTTTATCACTGAGAGGGATGAGCATGTGAGCAAATGAAAACCTAAAAAGGAAAACAAGAAGAATAAAGGGGCATGAGTATTGTTACAGGAAATTTCAGAGAAGCCCCTATCAAAGGATAAATTTAAAGGCTCAGAAAACAACAAGCAGATATATGTATCTGAAATTAACAAACCAAAAAGACCAGGAAGTGATAAGGTTAATGCAGTTGAAGGAAAACCAGAACAGGGTCAAGAAATTCAAGAAATCAAACAGACTAGTAACCCTATTGTTGAACAATTTCAAGACAAAGTTATATCGTAACAAGATAGGGTTGAAATTCCAGTTGCACAAGCTTCTGCAGAGAATTCAAAAGATAAAAATCAACAAGATAAATATTTTGAGGCAGATGCAAATCTTCTTGTACATTTAAAGGAATCAAGTTGGAGATTTAGAACAAGATCAACCATGAAAGGAAATATCGAAAGATGTTCAAGTTCAAATCAAAAAACATAAGAGATAAATAAAATTCTAAGCTTTGCAGATGATGAAGGTAAAGAGGTAGAAACTAGGTCAGATTCTTATCAAACCACCCTACAGCTGGACTACATCAAGTTAGAAGAAGCAGGGGAAGAAGTAAATGAAGTCAAAGAAGAAGAAATGATTCTTAGAATGGAGCAAGATGAACCTGAAATTGCACAAAGGTTTAAAAAAGATAAAGATGAAGAAGAGTTGATCTTCAAAAAGATGGATATTCTGCCTTCCACATCCCAGGATTCAACCTTGCATGGAGAAATAAACATATGTTCAGATATTGAAAGACTTAGGAAAGTCCAGAAACAACAGCAAGATAAAATAGTTTTCCTTGATGAGACAAATGATAGGCTTACAAAGTCTAAAAAAGGTTTAAGGGAGGACTTAGGAGAAGCTAATGATCATTATCAAGAGCTAATTGGTGTTTCTAGGAAGGCTCTGAAGAGGAAAAGAGAAGCAGAGACTAAAGTCGATGATTTAAATAGATAGGTGCAAAAGCAGAAAGAGAAGAAAAAACTTCTATCAGACAAGGTCAAAGACTTAGAAGCCGAGCAGCCACAACACAACAAAAGAACTCATGCTTTTTAAGGGATTTCCATGTTGGTCGAAGCTACAAGGAAGGCTACCTAATGCCTAGTTTCTTTTTCATTTTTGTATCAAGTATGTAATAACTAGTAGTTAAGGTTTTGATTAAAGACACTAGTTTAAAAAGCTCGATTAGGTAACTGTTTTGAGACCTAAAGACCTAAAAGTAGTTACAAACTACTTCTTTGAAAGATGTTTAAAAGGAAGTAAATAGGAATGACCAAGGGTTTGATGTTTTTGGTTTGAAGCTACTATGCAGTGTTGTTTAATATGCTTGCAAGTTTATCATGTAAGCTTGAAGATTGAGATCATATATATATGTTATAAGCCATTTTTATATTACTTGACTGTGTTTCTATTCCTGATCAGTGTGGTCATACAGTGTATAATTTCATTCTTGTTTTGATGTTTTTTATTCAATGAATGCTTATGTATTGTAGATAGAAACTTGAATGTGTGACTTTGGAATGTGATGGGTTATGCTTTATTAAGATCATGGTTTCAGTTTTTTTATGCTACATGGTTTAATTGAAGTTGATTTTTCCTTTCTTTCTTAGAATTGAAGTTTTCAAATCATTAAACCTAAAAACACAGAGAAAACTACTGCATATTTATCTTGAGATTGTAAAGATTGTGCTGGCTTGTCCCTTAGTAGTCTAGGAACAAATTCTGGCACTAACAGGGATGATGACGAGGAAGTGGGTGATAACGATGATGATGATGATGATGGAGATGATGATGATGATGTGGATGATGACGAGGAAGAGGATGATGATGATCATCATATTCGTCATCATCATCATCATCATCTTCATCTTCGTACTCATCTTCATCTTCGTACTCATCTTCATCATCATCCATCATCATCATCATCATCATTATCAATGATGATGATGAAGAAGATGATGATGACGAAGATGATGATGATGTTGACGATCATGATGATGATGATGAAGAAGGTGATGATGATGATGATGATGATGACAATGATGATGATGATGATGATGATGACAATGATGATGATGTTGATGATGAGGAGGAACAAGGTGATGACGATGACGATGATGATGGAGATGATGATGATGATGATGATGATGACGATGATGATTATGTTGATGATGAAGACGATGACCAAGATGATGATGATGATGATGATGGAGATGATGCTGATGGGGATGAGGATGAGGATGATGATGGGGATGAGGATGAGCAAGTGGGTGATGATGATGATGATGATGATCATATTCGTCATCATCAACATCATCATCTTCATCTTCGTACTCATCTGCATCATCATCCATCATCTTCATCATCATTGATAATGATGACGATGAAGAAGATGATGATGATGATGTCATCCTTGATAATGATGATGATGACGAAGATGATGATGATGACGATGATGATGACGAAGATGATTGATGATGATGAAAATGATGATGATGACGATGATGATGACGAAGATGATGGATGATGATGAAGATGATGATGATGACGAAGATGATGGATGATGATGAAGATGATGATGATGACGTTGATGATGATGATGATGTTGATGATGATGTTGATGATGAAGATGATGTCCAAGATGATGATGATGATGATGATGAGGATGAGGATGGGGATGATGATGAGGAAGTGGGTGATAACGATGATGATGATGATGGAGATGATGATGACGACGATGGCGAGGATGATGATGATGACAAAGATGATTATGATGATGATCAGGAGGAGGAGGATGATGAGGATGATGATGATGATCATATTTGTCATCATTAGCATCATCATCTTCATCTTCGTACTCATCTTCATCATCATCCATCATCTTCATTGTCATCATCATCATCATCTTTGTCATCATCATCATTATCAATGATGATGATGAAGAAGATGATGATGATGATGAAGATGATGAAGAAGATGATGATGATGATGATGAAGATGATGAAGAAGATGATGGATGATGATGATGATGATGTTGATGATGAAGATGATGATGAAGATGATGACCAAGATGATGAGGAGGAGGAGGAGTAGGATTAGGATGATGATGAGTAAGTGGGTGATAATGATGATGACGATGATGGAGATGATGATCATGACGAGGATGATGACGATGACGAGGATGATGATGATGATGATGAGGATTATGATGATGATGTTGACGATGACGAAGATGATTATGATGATGATGAGGAGGAGGAGGATCCTTGCAGAGGGATAGTGTCATGGATTTTATGTGTTATTGATGATGTGTGAGGTATAGAATTTTCAATTAAGGCCTAGGTGGAATTCAATTGAGCTCAATATGCTTCAATAAGATCTTGAGGAACCTGTTTTCATTCTTTGATGGTGTTCAATGCTTTTCAACATATCCATGGTCTTGCATGGTAGGCTGAGGATGCATTCATGGCATTTGATCTTTAAAAGATATGTGTTTTGTCAAAATGAAATTCAAATTGCCTCTTTGATGAATCCTCCTCTAGAAGACTTCATTTATTGTATGAATGTCACAGACTCACGAAAACTCTAAACAACACTCAATGGCATGCAAATACAAATAATCGCATGCAACTATAACCACAAACCAAGCAGAGGTTGATTTTATGCATTGATATAGAGAGGTGGCAGTAGGCACACAATATGGAGAAACAATGAGTTAGAAAAAACATTTGGACCAAAGTACCACAATGCTTATTAATAAAAATTTAAAACACAATTGTTGGCTCAGGAATTGTGGTTTATCACCATGTTTCTCTTCGACACTCGCCTTCAAAATACGTCTAAAAATAACACATCTTTACATCCTCTTCCGTTTAAATCCTCATCTCATAGTCATAAATAAGGATTATTATGCATGCACATCCTCACCTTACAATGTCAATTGGGTCAAGGCACATAGACAACCATAAATTATCAAATGTGTCAAAGAGTAAGCCCTTCCAACAAAAATTAAGACCCACCCTTCAAAATTTATCACCGAGTACAATTTATGCAAATATTTTCGAAGTGGGGGAAGGTTTGGTATTAAATGGTGTAAACGTTGGGGAATAAATGGTGTAAACGTTATACAGGGGCGCGTGCGCGCTCCTGATGTGTATGCACGAAAAACATGTGTGTGCACGTTTAAACATGCATGCGTGCGTTTAAACACACGTGCGCGGCCTTGTTACTAGTTAAAAAAAATAGAGTTCTTTGTTTCCCGAGAATTCCACCAAAAACACGGGTTTCACTTCTTCCGCGGGTTTCAAGCTCTCATAGGTTTCTTATTGGCTCACACTCATTAATATTTTGGACACTCTTTGATCTATTGGACACAAAATCACACCTGAAATCTAACACATGTCTTCAATGGTCTTGGAATCCAGTGGATTCATTCAAGCTACCAGTTTCCATTGCAAGTGGAGATCATTTCTATAGAGGTATGGTGAATTGTAAATAAGTATTTTCATTCATAAGATTTGAGATGAGCCCATGCCTTTTTGTTTTTATCATATTCCCACAACAATATCCATGCATAGACAACAATGAATTTGACAAGAAGATTTCCCAAGTTCACATCTAAAAAAACTCATATGAACACTAGACAAGATGAAGTATGCAACCTCCTCATTGTGTAATTAGTTCCCAAGTTAATTTTTTTGTTTTCACCTCATATTATGCTAGCAAAAAGTACTACACACTCACTAAATATAACTAAAAATATCACTTCAATTCATCCACAAAACCTCAACTCTCTCATCTCTTATTCAATACCATTGTATGGAATGAGGATATCTGTAAGTATATGAACCTTATGCACCTTTCCTTTCTCTATGAATCCAAATATGATAATATTCATCCATATTTACCATCCTTACAATATCCCCTCACCTTTAATAATGATATTTTTTCCAAAAACCAAGACTTTCCCACTTCATGCTCTATTCAACATGATGATTTTTGGTATAGTCCCTAGTTCCCCACTCTCCAACACCTCCCCACCCTAGATATTGCACATTGAAAGGTCAAATTATATTCCCCCTAATCACCCTTCCCAAGACCATGATCCTTGTTAGAAACCTTTGCATCCTCCTTAAGGTTTTGCACAAAACAAGGTATACATTCATTCTATTGTGATGCATTATTGAATTCAACCATGGGTATTTTAAACTCAAAATCACATTCTATCATCTCAAGGTTTATAGATAAGCAAATAGTTTGTTATTGTTTCTTCAACTCCTTAAGGTGTTATATAACCTAGTAATTTATGATGGTAAAGGACATTGCCTCAAATGGAAGGATATACCATTCCACTATGAAGACAAAGCAATCAAACTAGGTGCAAAATTTAGAATTGATAACATTAAGGGAGAAAGCAAAAAATGCAACTAATTAAGGTTACCTTATTTGATGTAGAAAAACTATCAAACTATTCCCAAGGCATATCTAGCCATCTCTGTTGTAGGGTGTTACTACCATAATTTTTAGGAATTCATGGATAGGCAAGACACTAGTTTCTCCTCTCTACACTTGACCAACCATCATCTATATTGATTGGAATTGTAAGGGATAATGATGTTTATTCGAACACAAATAAACCAACATAGTATGTAGTTGTATATGTTAATTTGTAAAGTGGTAAGTTATGTTGGAATGTGTCAGGTTCATTGTATAATGGAACTAATATCTTATTTGTTGTTTCTTTTGCAAGGGTAGGCCTGATAGTTGTGTTAAAGAGACTTTTGGAGATGGGAAACCCACGAAACGCAAAAAAAGAAGAAGAAGGAATCTGCCCATTGAAAAGGTCAATGACTTAAGAGAAAAGGCCAGGTTGGGAATGGAAAGATTGAGACATGGTCCTATCATTGTCCCAGATCCTTCCATTGATCCTAACACAGTTGTTGACACGAAAACCTCTTGTTCAGAACCACGGGTAAAGCGGTCACGTCCAATGGACCCAACTCAAATTCCAACATCAACACAATCTCCAACCAACAATCCATCAACGAGTCATTCTAAAGTTCCTCACGACACTAGAATTTTGGGAGATGTTGCATGTGTAGATATGGACATACAAGCCTTGCTTAATTTGCAATCTCACCAAGAAGACCACAACCCTATCGACCACACTCCCATTATGGCCCAATCTATGAACGAAGCACCATAACAAACAAGCTCTAGTATTCATGTCTCATGTCCACCCTCCCTACCTCGACTGTCCAGTGCAAGAAGAAGAACTCCTAGACGTATTCATGTGGATGAGAGTGCTATGTCGGGGCTTGAAGGAAAGTTGCCAAAACACCGTATTGAATGGCAATGCAACAAAATTGTTAAAGAATATTTTGAATCCAAAGGTGATGCAGGTAAATGTCAATTATTGCTATGTTTGTTAAAATCACATTCTTTAGCTGTTGTAAGGAGAATTTTGGGCATAAAGATGGTTAAAAAGTTCAGAGGCCAATAGTCATATTGTTAGAAATCTCCAATCTGCATTTCATGCGATTGGGAAGATGTCTCATACAAAAGATATTTGTATGGCTCGTCGTGTTTTAGCGAAATCAGTTGTAAGCAAGTCCACAAGGAAACGTCACCTGATATCACACACTTCTCACATACTCAAATTAAATAGAAAAACTATTAAAAAGTACTCTGTTATAAGAGAAAATATTGACACTCCGGGTGGAAACGATTGTTGGAGTTTTGTTGGTAGGTTGCCTCGTGCATATAGGAAGCTAATTGATGATGTTAAGGAGTTAGTACAAAATATTTGGCATGATCATACTCGACCTTCATCAAACCAAAGAGACATGCTAAAACTGAGAAAAGGTTCTACTGAACGTGAGCCCCATGTTAAACACTTCTTTGACACCACATAGACTGAACTCTATGATAGATTTAGGAACGAGCACACACAATTGAACCTGGGCCAAAGGTCCTTTGAGAAATGCAAACCATGGTGCGTTCGTATATACATTGATTAGAACACTTGTTGTCGTAGATACCACGCAGAATATCAATATTATTATGACACATATAAACATATATTTTGTGATTTGAATACTAACATTGTGCAAGGTTGGAATGAATCCATACTACCACCGAATGCATCAAGAGACTTTATCCACAACATCATGTGTCCAAGGCCCAAAGGACAAAAGTATTATGGAAAATTGTGTCTGTATGGGACATGTTCTAGGTGCAATGGGTTTTCTATTTTGAACCGTTGCATTCATGAAAGCAAGGAGCACGAATTTGGCATGATGGGCATGGAGATGCAGAGCTTCAAGTATGTGACCTATCAATTAGACAGTGTCAAAGAAAGTAAAAAGATTGCATTGGTGAAGTCATAGGTACAAATGAATATTGCATATTTTTCATATTACATGTTCAATTTATGGCATATACATTTTTCCAAAGGCCACATTGTAATATTTCCCTTGTTTCCATGGTAATAGGTACCAGTATGTGACTTCTTGACGGAATTCTACGAGAAAACTGAGCAGTATGTTCAACATGTGCATGCAGGGCGATGGCAAGATGAGCAGTATAGAAAATGCAGGGACACCTTTCCCATTGGAACCATACTGTCAATTGTGGATTTTGCATAAAATTACACCCTTCAACCACAAAATGAAATCCAAAGTCAATACTAGCATTCAGACCAAGTCAGCATCATGGTACATATTATGTATAGGCATGGGCCAGAGAACAGCAATGACAAGAGGATAATACTGAAGGAGACAAACTTTTACATAAGTGATGATAGAACCCATGATCTGCATTATGTGTAACATTGTTTTCGAATTTTCTATGATCAATTGAAGGAGAGAGATATACAGATGGATCAGCATTGGATATGGTCGGATGGTTGTGTGGACCAGTTCAAAAATGCTCGAGTATTCCAATGGATGAGTACTTTGCATAAGACTTATAATGTGCCGCATATCTGGAACTATTTTGAGACCGGGCACGGCAAAGGTGAGCATGATGGGGTCGGTGCATGCATCAAGACCGCACTATGAAGGGAAGAGATGAGGTTTGATAGGGAACCTCATATCTGAGATGCACAATCCACAGTTCAATGGTGCTCTGCAACATTTTCAGACCAATCAAGAGATCAACAAACATCATCAATGGTAGGACATGTGGTGAGAAAGTTTTCGCTAGTGGTTCACATAGATCGATCGCATTCCTATAGTTACGGCATAGTACAAGGAACACGTGGATTTCATTCAGTTCGAAGCTCAAACAACCCCCTATTTGAAATATGGACGCGAAATCTTGCATGCTTTTGCAGCCCTTGCAGCAGTGGCGAATGGGATGAATGTGAATGCATGGAATGGGTTGATGAATGGGGTTGTGTGTCACTTGCAGTAGACCAACATGCAGTTGTTGAAACAACCCAGTTAGAGGAGGGTCAGTTAGCGATTTCGACAGACTACAACCATATCTCAAATCTTGTACAACCAGGACACATATACGCAGTTGTTGCCCTGAAAGGTAATGAATGGGGCGTGGTTTATTGGTTGGCATGGTGCATCCAAGGTAAGAAAACCCTCTACGGATCATTAATCGACGATGAAGGCATTGAATTTCCTACAGGCTCGATGGTGGTTAAGGGGGAATATATTACACTAGATGGGAAGTCAAGGAATACTAGTGGGCATGTATTCATGGATTACAGACCAGGTTCAGTGGTGTATCACTTCACAAACTTGATCATTGGCACAAACATCCATCTTCAGACAATGTCAAGCAAGAGCTTAACCAAGGTATGCTACTACCTGCCTCATTCAGAGCATGAGAGATTGATGGAGACAATTAGAAACAGAAGGGATCTAGATGGATATATTGAATGAGGCTAGTCAACTTTACATAAGAGAAAGAATTGCATCAAAGAATGTTATTTTCTACATCGAGGTATGTGTAGTTTTATGTTATTTTGTTAGTACATGCATTTTTGTTGATACATACATACATACATGTCCTTGCCTATGTTTTTTATTTTTCCTATATGTATTAAACTGTTCCATGCTTCTCTTTTATGTTGAATAAAATGGTGATGTGATTTGGATCAAATTTGAGTAATTTGAGTTAGTATTTTCTTAAATATATCTATTTATGTTTTTAGCATTTGAAGATAGCGGTTTTGATAGGTTCTCAAGATTAGAATTACCTAGGTTTTAGGAAATTTTTTGAAGTACATAATCTATTACAATGGCCTTGAAAATTTAACTTGGTAGATGAAACCTTCTAGGAATCCATGTATGGATAGAAGGGTCTTCAACTTGGGGTAGGGAGTTATCATAAAGTTTCAAGGGTGGTATTTTTTAGATCTATACTTGAGAAAAGCATTGGGGAACTGTGAAATTCCTTATCGATCAAATATCTCTTTAGTTTCTCTCTCTTTAGTTTTGTGTCCACCCAAACCATTTTCATGCTTTGGGTACCCTGAGGTATATCCCCAACCCAAAAAACTCTTATATTATGATGATTATGTTGGTTTAGGGTTTTGGTTCCCCATGCTCAATGCTCACCCAAATCTAGCTAGATTTTGGGTTTTTGCCCTTATCCAAGCATCGTGTCATCAACCTAGGGTTTCCACTAATATATTTTAAAACATGCTCATTTATGGTTGGATATTGATGCTTTATTCCTATAGATAACCACTTAGAGGGACTTATCATCATCATCACCAACATCGTCTCTAGGCTCCTCATCAACATCTCCATCATCATCATCTTCTTCATCATCACCATCACCACCACCACCATTGTCAACGTCTTCATCATCGCCACCATCTTCATCATCATCATTAACTCTAACTCTAACCCTAATTCAATTTCCTTCTATAACTCTAGCCCCAAACCTCACCCAAACCCTAGCACTAAGCCATCTTCTTCATCATCCCCATCACCATCACCATCACCATCATCATCACCATCATCATCATGTCCTCATCGTCATCACCATCTTCATCATCATTGTTAACTCTAACTCTAACCGTAATTCATGTTCCTTCTATAACTCTAGCCCTAACCCTAACCCAAACCCTAGCACTAAACCATCTTATTCACCATCACCATCACCATCACCATCAATGTCTTCATCATCACAACCATCATCATCATCATTAACTCTAACTCTAACCCTAAGTCAATTTCTTTCTATAACTCTAGCCCTAACCCTCACCCAAACCCTAGCACTAAGCCATCTTCTTCATCCTCACCATTACCATCACCATCATCATCATGTCTTCATCATCAACACCATATTCACCATCATTGTTAACTCTAACCCTAATTCAAGTTACTTCTATAACTCTATCCCTAACCCTCATGCAAACCCTAGCACTAAACCATCTTCTTCACCATCACCATCACCATTACCATCACCATCACCATCTACATCAACATCTTCATCATCACCACCATCTTCATCATCATCAATAACTCTAACTCTAACCCTAATTCAATTTCCTTCTCTAACTCTATCCCTAACCCTCACCCAAACCCACCACTAAACCACCTTCTTCATCATCACCATCACCATCATCATCAACGTCTTCATCATCACCACCATCTCCATCATAGTCATTAACTCTAACTCTAACCCTAACTCTCACTCTCACTCTAACTCTAACTCTAACTCTAGGCTCCTCATCAACATCTCCATCATCATCATCTTCTCCACCATCACCATCACCATCACCATCACCATCACCATCACCATTACCATCAACATCTTCATCATCATCACCATCATCATCATCATACGTGCCCGGCGGATGATTTTGTAGAGTTGACCCCCGTGTGCAAAAATTGCACACTCCCTCATTGAGCAAAACCCTAGTTTCCAAGATGGACGTACAAGATGGCACCGAGGCCATGGGACTAGAGGAGAGGGGCACCCTTGGCACTATCCCGACGTCCCGAATCCAACGGAGTCGACGGTTTCTCGATCGGAGCGACAGTCGTCATTCTATGGCTCATTCCGTCTCACATCCAAAAGGCCTTCAGGGACACCTACGGGATACCTGTCGAGGGCATAGATTCCAACCGTGCAGCAAAACCGGGTTCTCGGGAGTCCTGCACGTGTGTCTAGGCAGGTTCCGGCTGGGAATGCTAGTCGTAAGTGCCCAGCAGACGATTTTGCAAAGTTGACCCCATGTGCAAAAATTGCACACTCTCTCACTGAGCAAAACCCTAGTTTGCAAGATGGATGTACAAGATGGCACCGGGGCCATGGGACTAGAGGAGAGGGGCACCCCTAGAACTATCCTGGTGTCCTGAATCCAACAGATTTAAAGGTTCATTGATCGGAACCATGGTAGTCATTCTATGGCTCATTTTGTCTTGCATACAAAAGGCCTTCAAGGACACCTGGCTCAAAGCAATTCAAAGGATCGAAGGCCTCGGGGCAAATCCTCCAAGTGTCCCTGAATGGCCCCGGGGTGCCCGACTAGAATTCCTGTAGCACTCAAACCGTGGCTTGGTTCGCGAATCCGTCGATTCCAGTGGGTTCAAGACACTGGGTCTTAGCTAGGCCCCCCCTCACAGCATCCCTCGAATATTCGGAAGTGGTGCCAACGAGCCATCTCCGGAGCTAGGGTTTTTCTTAGTGAGGGCCATTCCAAATTCACTCAAGGGGGCCATTTCTCGGCCGGAGGCCCCCCGGCATGCATGGCCACCGTGGACAAGTCCACAATGGCCACGTGGACCTGCGGGAGGCGACGAAATCCAAGTCCTCTCGTCGGCAGACCTCTCCACGATGGCTATGCACGCTCGGGGGCCTCTAGATGAGAAATGACCCCCTTGAGCGAATTTGGAATGGCCCTCACTAAGCAAAACCCTAGCTCCAGAGATGGCTCATTGGCACCGCTTCTAGGTCTTTGGGGGACGCTTTGGGGGGTCCCCTAGCTGAAACCCGGTGTCCCGAACCCACCAGAATCGACGGCTTCATAAACTGAGCCATGCTTCGGGTGCTACGAGCATTCTAGTTGGACACCCTGGGCCGTTCAGGGACACTTGGAGGATTTGCCCTAGGGCCACGAAACCCAAACCGACAAGCGGAATTGGATTATGTCGCATCCCATAGGTCCACGTGGCCATTGTGGACCTATCCACGGTGGTCACACATGCCCAAGGGCCTCTAGATGAGAAATGGCCCCCTTGAGTGAATTTGGAATGGCCCTCACTGAGCAAAAACCTAGCTCCAGAGATGGCTCGTTGGCACTGCTTCCGGGTCTTCGGGGGACGCTATGGGGGGTCACCTAGTTGAAACCCGGTGTCCCAGACCCACCAAAAGTGACGGATTCACGAACCGAGCCATGGTTCAGGTGCTACGGGCATTCTAGTCAGGCACCCCAGGCAGTTTAGGGACACTTGGAGGATTTCCCTTGGGGCCACGGAACCCAAACTGGCGAGCGGACTTGGATTTCGTCGCCTCCCATAGGTCCACGTGGCCATTGTGGACCTGTCCACGGTGGCCACGCATGCCCGGGGGCCTCCGAATGAGAAATGGCCCCATTTAGCGAATTTAGAATGGCCATCATTGAGAAAAACCCTAGCTCCGGAGATGGCTTGTTGGCACTGCTTATGGGTCTTCGAGGGATGTTGTGGGGGGTCCCCTAGCTGAAACATGGTGTCCCGGAATCAACGTATTCACAAACGAAGCCACGGTTTGGGTGCTACGGGCATTCTAGTCGGGCACCTTGGGGCCATTCAGGGACACTTGGAGGATTTGCCCCGGGGCCTCCGGTCCTCTGTAACTGCTTTGAGCCAAGTGTCGTCCAACATAATTCATGCTCTGCCATCGGATTCTCCTGCTATGATTTGTTTTGAAACCTGCACAAATATGATTGGACAATCTGGCAGCACATATGCATATATAGAAAATTACACCTACTGCCAGATTTTATTATTCCTTAAAGCATCGCATCAGTCATTTTATAAGCAAACTCACTCACTCATAATTTGAAATGAAACTTCAAATATAGGAGCTAGATCAAACTTATAAAAATAAATCAAAAATTAAAAAAAATAAAAATAAAAAACCTAAACAAAACAAAATTATGAAAATAATTAAACAATATGAAAAGATTGGAAAAAATCGATGACCGGGCAGGTATGGCGAGTGTTCCTAGCTGGAACCTGCCTAGACACACCTGCAGGACTCCCCAGAACCAGGTTTTGCTACACGGTTGGACTTCTATGCCCACAGCAGGTATCTAGTAGGTGTCCTTGAAGGCCTTTTGGATGTGATACGTAACGAGCCATAGAATGACGACCATGGATCTGATCGATGAACCGTTGAATCCATTGAATTCAGGACGTCGAGATAGTGTCAGGGGTTCCCCTCTCCTCTGGTCCCATGGCCCCAGTGCCATCTTGTAAGTCCATCTTGGAAACTAGGGTTTTGCTCAGTGAGGGAGTGTGCAATTTTTGCACATGGGGGTCAACTCTGCAAAATCGTTCGCCAGGCACGTACGACTAGCGTTCCTAGATGGAACCTGCCTAGACACACCTACAAGACTCCCCAGAACTAGATTTTGCTGCACGGTTGGACTTCTATGCCCCCTACAGGTATCTAGCAGGTGTCCCTGAAGGCCTTTTGGATGCGAGACGGAACGAGTCATAGAATGACAACCGTGGCTCCGATCGACGAACCGTCGACTCTACTGGATTCAGGACATCGGGATAGTACCAGGGGTGCCCCTCTCCTCCGGTCATGTGACCCCGATGCCATCTAGTACGTCCATCTTGGAAACTAGTGTTTTTCTCAGTGAGCGAGTGTGCAATTTTTGCACACGAGGGTCAACTGTGCAAAATCGTCCACCAGGCACTTACGGCTAGCGTTCCCAGTCGAAACCGGCCTAGACACACCTGTAGGACTCCCCGTAACTGAGTTTTTGCTGCATTGTTGGACTTCTATGCCCGCTACAGGTATCTAGCAGGTGTCCCTAAAGGCCTTTTGGATGCGAGACAGAATGAGCCATAGAATGACGACCGTGGCTTCGATCGACGAACCGTCGACTCCATTGGATTCAGGACACTGGGATAGTTCTAGGGGTGCCCCTCTCCTCCGTTCCAATGGCCCTTGTTTCACCTTGTAGGTCCATATTGGAAACTAGGGTTTTGCTCAGTGAGGGAGTGTGCAATTTTTGTACACGAGGGTCAACTATGCAAAATCGTCCGCCAGGTTAGAGTTAGAGTTAATGATTATGATGGAGATGGTGGTGATGATGAAGACGTTGATGATGATGGTGATGGTGATGGTGATGGTGATGGTGATGATAAAGAAGGTGGTTTAGTGCTAGGGTTTGGGTGAGCATTAGGGCTAGAGTTATAGAAGGAAATTGAATTAGGGTTAGAGTTAGAGTTAACGATGATGATGAAGATGGTGGTGATGATGAAGACGTTGATGGTGATGGTGATGGTGAAGAAGATGGTTTAGTGCTAGGGTTTGGCTGAGGGTTAGAGATAGAGTTATAGAAGGAACTTGAATTAGTGTTAGAGTTAGATTTAACAATGATGATGAAGATGGTGCTGATGATGAAGACATGATGATGATGGTGATGGTGATGGTGATGGTGAGGATGAAGAAGATGGCTTAGTCCTAGGGTTTGGGTGAGGGTTAGGGCCAAAGTTATAGAAGGAAATTGACTTAGGGATAGATTTAGAGTTAATGATGATGATGAAGACATGATGATGATGGTGATGGTGAGGATGAGGAAGATGGTTTAGTGCTAGGGTTTGGGTGATGGTTAGGGCTAGAGTTGTAGAAGGAAATTGAATTAGGGTTAGAGTTAGGGTTGACAATGATGATGAAGATGGTGATGATGATGAAGACATGATGATGATGGTGATGATGATGGTGATGGTGACGATGAAGAAGATGGTTTAGTGTTAGGGTTTGGGTGAGGGTTAGGGCTAGAGTTATAGAAGGAAATTGAATTAGGTTTAGAGTTAGAGTTAATGATGATAATGAAGATGGTGGTGATGATGAAGACGTTGATGGTGATGGTGATGGTGATGGCGATGATGAAGAAGATGGATTAGTGTTAGGGTTTGGGTGAGGGTTGGGGCTAGAGTTATAGAAGGAAATTGAATTAGGGTTAGAGTTAGAGTTAATGATGATGATGAAGATGGTGGTGATGATGAAGACGTTGATGGTGATGGTGATGGTGATGGTGAAGAAGATGGTTTAGTGCTAGGGTTTGGGTGAGGGTTAGGGCTAGAGTTATAGAAGGAACTTGATTTAGGGTTAGAGTTAGAGTTAACAATACTGATGAAGATGGTGTTGATGATGAAGACATGATGATGATGGTGATGGTGATGGTGAGGATGAAGAAGATGGCTTAGTGCTAGGGTTTGGGTGAGGGTTAGGGCTAGAGTTATAGAAGGAAATTGAATTAGGGTTAGAGTTAGATTTAATGATGATGATGAATACATGATGATGATGGTGATGGTGATGGTGATGGTGAGGATGAGGAAGATGGTTTAGTGCTAGGGTTTGGGTGAGGGTTAGGGCTAGAGTTATAGAAGGAAATTGAATTAGGGTTAGAGTTAGAGTTAACATTGATGATGAAGATGGTGATGATGATGAAGACATGATGATGGTGATGGTGATGGTGATGGTGACGGTGATGGTGATGGTGACGGTGATGGTGATTGTGATGGTCATGGTCATGGCGATGATGAAGAAGATGGCTTAGTGCTAGGGTTTGGGTGAGGGTTGGGGCTAGAGTTATAGAAGGAAATTGAATTAGGGTTAGAGTTAGAGTTAATGATGATGATGAAGATGGTGGCGATGATGAAGACGTTGATGATGATGGTGATGGTGATGGTGATGGTGATGGTGATGATGGTGATGGTGATGGTGATTGTGATCCTCTAATTCTACAAGTGCGACTTCCGAAGATGGTTTCCATTGTCACCTCAACAAAGATTTTCCCAAGTTTTAGGCCTACTTTAAAGGCCAAGGGAGGCTTCTAGATCAAGGTTGGAGAAAAGGTCTTAGGATTTCAAACTTTTTTGAAGATTAAGATGTGTTTTCCATTAAGTTAAAGTCCCATGTGAGTGCTTAATTCAGAAAGTTGCAAGTGAATTAATCAAATAGACACCTTTCAGAAATAAATATTTGCTCATGTGTAAAATGAAAGATCATTCATGGATAAATAAAGATATTCACAAAAATTAAATCAACAATGAACCATAATGTTGTAGAATCAAAATTCACATTAAAACATGTTGGCTTATTTCCCAAAATCATCCACAAATGATATTATCTAATAATGCCAAGGTTATAGTTATTAGTTTATGAGTGATTACTGAATGAGACCCTCTTGGAGAGAGTAAAATCTTTGCAAAATGGTGTCACCCAATCTATTAAGGGTCCAACTAAGTTGTAGTGATTTGAATCACTTCAATAAAGATGGCTGAAATCTTATCTTCACAAACTTAATTAATTAAGTTTTTTGCCATATGATCCATGAGCATATAAATATAAAAAGATGTACTGAAAATAAAATCAGTAAACCACTTGCGCAGGTTTGGTAACTTCTAGAATGTAAATGATTAGATGATTGTAAACATTCATTCAATAAACCATAAACATTTAGGATATGTTGTGTGTAATTACTTAAGACAAATTTGTGAAATAGTAACCATTCAAATAACATGCAATTAACACTATGATCCATAGATGAGAGTTGTGGATCGTGATAGATTTGTCATTATATATGTGGCGAGGGTCCTATTTCAAATGGATTAATTTAGGATAATCAAATTATTTTAGGTGTTGTATATAAAGTGGTTATAGATCTCGGGGATGGAAGGGTTGTTTTGGAAAAGGATGGTAGTTGGTTGAAGGTTAGAGATGGAAGAGACAATTCTTTAAAGCATGTTGATAATGATAAAGGTGAAGCCAACAAAGGGATGTAGGTAAATGATTTTGGTAGTGTCAAAATGAAGAGGAATAAGTGTGTAAAACATAAAATCTCTCTTATGAGGCTAGTCCTAGGAAAGGATATCAAAATGCATGAGGTGGTGGGAATGGATTCCCGTGCTCTTATTGAAAGATTTCATGGTAAAAAGGTGGGGGAGTTGTCTCTAAGGGTGTAGTTATAGGAAAGATGGGCTCTTAGGCTTGGGTACATTCCTAATTTATTTATATCAACTACAAGTTACCTAGGGTTTCTTTTCATATGTCAAGAGGATTTTGAGGAATATTTTGGCCCATGATTGGAAGTGGGAGATGATTTTGCTTATGCTATATTTTTTTTTGTAGCCCTAAAGTCACAACACTTTGTAATGTAAATATCACTCCTTAGTTTGCTTGGTTAGGTATGTTGTTGCTGAAAGGAAAAGATGCAAGACCCATTCAAATACAAGGGACTCATATTGAGGTCACTTGGTGTCTAGAAATAACATCTATATGTATGTGCGAACTTTTGCATAACATTCTTATCGAAGACAAAATCATGTATGCAAAAATTTAATCAAAGACAAACTCATATACACAAGTGCAGATCCATCTATTAATATGCAAAAATGATCCAATCATGTACACTTTTTGGAAAAATGGAACATTGTTCCCAGCGTCTATATAATGGAAACTCATGTGCCATACATAAAAAGGCAACTCGTGCCCCGTACAAAAAAAGACAACTCGTGCCCTATACAAAATATGGCCCATGGTGCCCTATACAAAATATGGCAACTCATGCCGAAAATGCCACATCATGGCTAGTGTACATAGGAGGGTCTCTCAGTCCTCCTGCCCACCCTTAGAGCTCCCAGGTGCATCTCCAAAATCGATCTTCCTCTTCTTCATGCTAGAGGAAGCTGGGTCCTTCCGGCATCTTTGAGCACATCCCCTTGAGCCCTGAAATGACAACAATAATATGTCAACTTTTCCTGGCAATTATACAAGTATAAAAAATAATTTCAAAATAAAAATAGTTTTCAAATCTTGGATAACTCACCGCATGCGAGACTGTAAATCATGAGGGGGTCTCCCTCCTCCGTGATCCAAGTCTCTCGGCAATGCCACCCTGCAACATTTAGAACAATCGGATCAATGTTGAAACTAGATGCATATAGTAATTTCCGTTAAAATTGAACGAGATTTTCATAAACTAGTCAATCTCACCATGAACAAAATCGGCTGGTCTTCGGGGCTGGCGGATGGAGCAGTCGGCTGGATAGCCTGCTTCGATGCTAGGGTGGACAGTAAAGGGGATTATGTAGCCACATCAACGGTGGCTACACCACTGGGGGGAATAGTGGAAGAAGGGGGGTGGCAGGAGGAGGCATGGACTGGGGTGGGCGAAGTGGAGATGGACATCTAGGGCTATAAACCCCAACTGGTTGTAGTATGGATCGGGGCACCCTGGAAGGGGAAGCAAGTGTGGTGTGGGAATGTGGGGGGGGGTGAGGTATGTGTTGCGATAGAGGGATGGGTGACTGTGGATGGGTGGTGTGCCGTGGGCGGATGGGGGAGGGCGGGAACATGGGAAAATGATACGGAGGTGGAGCTGGATATGATACGTAAGGGGGAGCTGGATGGAACTGTGGTGATATATAGGAGGGGGGGATAGATGGAAGGGGTTGGGGAATGGGCCATGTATGCCAAGGGATACAATTGGCATATAGGGTGGCCGAAAGGTTGGGGAGGGAGGAATAACAGCATTGGTAGGTCGAGGTGCTCACACCTGCATACACATTTATAACCTCATAGTTTAATATAAAAAAATATAAATATACACGGACAAGTCATCGTATTTGAAATTAAATTTATGCTTTAATACACACAATACCTGCACACATGGAGAACTGCTGGTCCCCGGTGGCGGTGGCTGGTCCCTGGAGCCCGTAGACACCTGTGCAAACACTACAATTTTTAGACTGAATTTATAAAAACAATATTAACAATATCAAACACAATGCAAATGAGTGACAACGATGGTACTTAAAAAACATGACTGCAATTAATTTATATTCAAGTTAGATGATATTCAATATTCTGGAAAGATAGAAGGTGGCATGGCATGAAATTAAAATTAAATAAGGTGAGAGGGCATAGAAGGTGACATGGTGAGCTTTTCCTTTTCTAGAGTCATCCCCATGAGTAGGTGAGCTTTTCCTTTGGCCCTAGAGAGATGTGCAGTGCCTCATAAGTGAATGGAATTCATGTCCATTTACAAATTTGAATAGGAAACCTATGTAATGTGTTTGGGTTCTTATGAAGAGTTCCTAGGTTTTGATGCCTTCTTATAGATTTGTAGTTTCCTACAAGCTTGATTCACCCAGTGGAAAATTATTTGCATCCCTCGAGTGAGGATCTTGAGTCCCTTTATTTCCATAACATTTACACCATCAAATAAAATGGCATCTCATTGTTTAAATTTGCAAAGAGGTGCTAAATAGCGGTTAAGTTAGTGTGAATGTTATTTAATACACTTTAGAGTGTTGATCGTTAGAAAAAGGAAGAAAGAGAAATCTTTTTCCCGAGAGTTTTGCACAATGCAGTGAAAATTCATAGCAATAAATAGTTTTCCTATTGGTCTCTGTGGATACGAAAGTGACAAGAACAACATCTCAGTGAACTCAATTGATGCAACAAATATAGCAGAAGCATAGAAGTGATTTGACCACCTTTACCATTAAAAGAACCTATTAGTAGAATATGGTGGAAAGTGATAATTACTATGGTAATATATTCTCAAAGTTTAAGCTTGAAGAACACGTGGCATAAGGGCATGGCAGCAAAGGTTGATTTGGTGGACAAAGTGATGGGCATTGGAGCAATTGGCACACCTATTGAGCCAAGAGTCAAATGACCCATACTGTGGTCATTTGAAGATGATTTGGACAAGGAGAATACATGGAAAAGATAACTTGGATGACATGGTGACAAATGGCAAAGAAACAATATCACACATGGAATTGGTCAAGCACAGACTGAGCAAGAAAGCATTGGATGGTAGTCTGAGGATGAAGGACACTGCAGGAATCACCAAGACCCCAGCTACGGGCTCATCATTGGTCAAGTAAGAATGACAGATTTTGGAAATTTCTCTCCCATTTGTATAATCATCAGAGGTCTAGGATGCCTAAAGTGAACATGGACAAATGTTTATAGTTTTCTTAGGTTTTCATGTTTGATAAGGTTTCATTTTTTTTTGGTGGGATTATAAGATTTTATAGCTCTCAAATAAATTAGACAATATTATAAACACAACTGTAAAATATGATGATAATATGGTAATTACTCAGTGCTAATTAATTTGTAATTACTGAACACAAATTACTCGTAACTGGATCTAATTATTCAAAGTAAAGAAGTTATTTGTGTGATCTCCTCTGCTGTCGCCATGGCTCCATCGAGGTCAAAGGAACCGGCATCCTCCCACCTAGGGGATGGAGACCCGGCCCCAAATAACTGAACATTAAAAAAATAAAGTCAACAATGTGTAATTCAAAGTTAAATATATTAAACAATACGATATCAAATAAAATACAACAAATACTTGAACATTAAATAAAACAATAGCAAACCTAATCCATGAAGCTCCCTGTGGCATGCTGCTATCTATCACCATGGCAATAATGACCATAGTGATAACAATGATGTGTCGTTATTCCAACAGAACTAGAAGGCCCCTCCTAGGTTCCACTTGTACTCGGCATGTCTCGGCCACCACCCGTAGACTATGCAATTGTCTGTCTCATCGATGTCCTCCTATCTCTGGGAAGACATGGCCACAAATTTGGTATGTCTGAGAAAGTCATGTGTGGCACGTCTCATGGAGTCATGAATCTCATCTAGGCCGCTACCAAGCCTGAGTGGCTGAGGAGGGGGGTTTGGCTCTCTCTTGGGTGCAGGAGGTCCTCTCAGTGGGTTGCGGTGCGCCTGAGGTCGATCTTGGGCAGAGCCAAGACCGACACCCTGAAACTCAATGATGTCAAAATAGTTGCATGCTACCCTAGCTCAAACTCAGCCCACAATTTCCGAAGGAAATACTGTGGGACCTCCAAATTGTTGCACGAGGGCCTGTCAAAGACCATGAACCACCTCTTTCTCCAGTTATCTCTCCATGGTTGGTAAATGCACTAGTCCATGCAAAACCGAGGCCTCATCACAGCCAGAGGCTGTCCCATTGAGGGAACTATGAACTTGCTATACAACTAGGCTTTGGTGATGTTGAGGTCTTTTATCTGCTCTTTGGACAACCCAGTGGAGTAGTGTTTCCTCATTCGAGCCCTTTATTGACTCAAGTTTGTTATCTCACTGTGTGCAATATTGATTGATTCAATAATGTTTTGAAGTGATGAAGCCAAGGAAACCCAAGAGGGTTCCTTGGTACTATTCAATTCATTACTTAGTGCCCTCAATTGATTTAGTCTTGGTGTAATTGATCTCTGGGGTTTTCATTCAATTCATTGTCGGTTCCCATATTGTCTTCTGGAGGTCGGGTTTCATTGGTTTCATCGGATGGTTCAGGTGTGTCTGACATCTTGTTAGGTGTAGATGGCCTACAATTAAATTTCCTTGGTTTTTTAATGGATTGTAAATTTTTTTTAAATCAAAATTCAAATGGAAAAAAAAAATACACACAAATTTGTGCTTTGAGGAGCACCTACCTCAAGAAATCGATGGCACCGTGGTGTAGGGGCAATTTCTTGGTCTTGATGATGATTTGGTTGCTCGAAGCCGCGTTCGCGGGGTTGCACAGTGCGCTTGCGAATTGGAGAGTGAGCTCACGGATTTGTCAAAAATGACAAACCCATGAGCTCTGTTTTTTTTTATAAAAAAACAGAGGCACACACATGCCATTGACGCGTGCGCGCCAATTTGTGTGTACACATCAAAGGCGCATGCGTGCCCCTTTTGTCCACGTGGGCTGAATCATGTGGACGTTCGGCATTGCCGAAGCAACAACATGTGCACACCTTTGGAGGCGCATGTGCATCATTTTGTTTTTTTCGCTCATGCATTGTTGTTGCGGTTATTTTGGGTACCAGCTTCTTGCGAGTACCCTGCAGCCAGATCCGATTCAATGATGACGGAGCCTACTGCAACAAATAAATTCCAGATAATGAATGGTGTGATGCATTTTTCAGTTGATTTCGTGGCCACGTCTTTCGAGTTCACCGAGTTGACGATTAAAGGCTCTTGTTGTAGTGAATGCATGCATGTGTGGCCTCAGATCGCACTTGCACATCTCTACGGTGGCCTCATATTTGAATATGTTGCAGATATTTTGACTAGAGAATAGTTAGATCAATACATTCATATCATCATGGCTGCAAAACATCATATCACATACTTCTGGTTGCTGGTGTAAATTCAAGCAAATCCATGCATGGGAAGTATTCTTCTTTGTGTGGGCGTTTCATAGTAGATCTCAGGAAGAGCACTTTTGTATCTTTGTTTGCGAAGCTAGATCTATAATAGATGTTGAACAACAAAAAAACAACAAAAGATCTGTGCAAAATACAGATAATGAACTTATTTTTACTAGTGCGCCCAAAGATCTATTCTCTACTAAGCGATATGAAGTTTGTTGTGCTACATGATGTCACTGACGTGTATCTTCCACGTGACTTTCTCTATAATGACATTTCAGAGTTCCAATCCATAAAACATGCAAATCATTGGTTGATATACAGATCATTGTTCGTGGGGCAGATTGTTGGAGGTAGAAAGAAGGACAGTTCTATGGTTAGATCATTGTATTGGATCCAATTGTTGTGGGATATAGAATCAACCGCATAGCTCCTTAACATATGGATCAGATCTAATCGCAATTGGATAGATCTATGGATGATTCTAGAAATATTGATACCTAGTCAAAATAGAAATTGCAGATATTTGGAGGCACAAGCAGATCTAGAATCATATATACCAACATTTATTTTGATCACTATTTGCAATGAAATGACTTAAAAAAACAAAATCATTGAATAGATCTGTGATTGATTTTGTTGCAGGAAGAGTATTCAGATTGCTTATGACTTTGGACGACCAATTCAAGGTGGGATACCATAACATCATAAGCAAAATGAGCTATGGACATCAAATCAAATTTTTGAAACAAATTTTTCCGTACAAAATTTTCAAATCCCAATACCAAGCACATATAAGATCATTGTGAAGAAGCCGATGATGCTAACATGTACATGTAGGTTGCGGCTAGGCATTAATCTCTCGGTTCATATTTGGATGAATGCACCATGCATTCACTGCATCAAAGGCTCTTGCGATTGAGTTTTCTGGGTTGATGATTAAAGGTTGTTGATGATAGTTTGTGTTTTTTTTGTGAGAAATTCACAATCCTGAGAACCCAATTTTGGTTGAATTGGTGCAGAATCGAGTTTTTTAGAGCTTATCTCTTCAGATCAAAGGGTCTTGGTGACTCTGTCAAAATGAAAAGGCAATGCTAATTTCCTTTGTGCTTTGTTTTCGATTCCTGATTAGGATCTTGATAAAAAAATGCATTGCAATGATAGATTAAACTTGATCCTGTGGTCGCGACTTTAACACCAAATGCCATTTTATCATTGAACAACGGAGTTATCAGTCTTAATCCCACCGTGCAAGTTATGGGCATTAATCAAAGTGATCCAAAATATAGCATGCAAGAAAGTTACAGAATGATGCTCTCTAATGGATCCTTTATGTACCAAGCAATATTCATAATGCAACTCAATGACTACGTGAAATTAGGAGGGGTTCAGCATGGTTCTATTGTTCAATTGAATGAATACATCTGCAACTCGGTGTAGAATCACAAGTAAGCTTAAATTTTTCATATTATGTTCTATGCATAATGAAGTGCTTTACTTGTGGATCTCTTATACAAACAGTCCAAATAATTTGTGTTTTTATCCTTTTTTGCAGGATAATCATAGTTTTGAATATGATTGTTGTGGTTGTAAACTATAAATAGTTGGTGATCCAAAATAACTGATCAATGCAAATACTCAGAAGCAACAACTAGCCTCAACATTCTCATAGAAATTGATACTATTCAAAATCAGAATCTGGATTTTGAATCGGAATCAGCAACAACAACTAGCCCTATGCCAACTTTCTAGCTTTTTCCAGCATGTATATATGGCTATTTTATACGTTTCAAAGTCAGAAGTGCACATTTTGCAAAATATGCTTTATAGATTTATGTTATGTATGCAATGAAAAGGTATTTTTCTTTTGACTACTTTTATTCTAGCCTTCATTACAAATATTTTGAACATGCCAATTAGAACATATGCTTATATATATTGCTTAAATTGCCATTTGCAATTGTCTATATGTGCTTGTTTCCATGTTTGTCTGCTTAGTATTTTCTCAGATACTAATAACATTTCTTGAAATGCATGTAAATGTCAATGGACATCTCAATGCTAATACAATTAGCATTTCCTAAGATACTACTAGTCACATGCTAATTCCAACACAATACTTTTATTGCTTGTCATGGGCATCACAACTCGCTGCTCTTGTTTATATACTTATACTTATAATTTATTATATATTATATTTATAACTAATATAAAATATGTAATTGAATCATAATTTGTAAATAGTTGTATGTTAGTTGTAATCGTTTCATTGTGTAGATAACTGAAGGAGTGAGATATTAATGCATATTATCTATTTTTTAAAGCATATTAGAATACATAATGGAAGAACTTGGCTTTTTATTTACAATACATTGGAAGAATTAGGTTATATATTTATAAATTTTAACCAACAGACACGAACACAAGATGCTTGTTATTTCTATGGTCAGGGACTATTATAGGAGGCATTTCTTTTAAAAGTAGTTAATTTGGTCATAATTGTAAGCTCCAATGCAAACTTAGTCTATCAACCAACTCTAAAATGTGGAGAGGAAATGTTTCACAATGAATTCTTTTAGCATATTCCAAGCCTTATATTCTATTTGCATGCTTTAAAAGTATGGTTAATGGTAATTATAAATATGGTGTCCACTATATTCTTAAATATAGTTGGGCTTGCTCTATTATATTTGTTTTAATGTTTGCGTCTATGTAGCCAAGAAACAAATGTCTTCTATGAAGTTCTATAGCTATCCACACTTGCTTTGCATAGGAGAGGTGGGTTATTGGTATCATATTAAGGTAACTATAGATTGAATTATGATCAAACGAAGAAACAACTCTAACCGCATATGGAAAAGAAAGGAATTTATTGCCGTGAGAAAGGGATAAATCGTATTATAAGGTGTTGAGTGCCCAAATCCGAACTTAATAAATGGAATACATAACTATACCAACAACTCCATGGTTATAAACATCACCAATGGTTATAAACATCACCAAGAGGAGAGATGTTAGAGTTTTGAACTATTGGATTCATTATCAGAATGGATTAAGTTTTCATTAAAACATTTTTTAGTGCCAGGAAGAGAGAGGTTAGACAAGAAGAGGTAGAAATGTATTCATCAAGTTGTAAGCCTTTTAGGATGTGCAATAAACCTTTAATGTATAAATCATCAAGAATTAAATTATGTATTCTTGCTCAGTATTTTATATATATGTTTTTTTTTGTGATTTTGTATTAAAATTTTGTATGGATTGTTTTTAGGAATTAACTAAAATTATGAATAATTAATTGGTATGATTTAAAATTAGCAATAATCACATTAATTATGTCTATAAGCATTTTTATTTTAGAATTTGTGGTGGACTACAACCTATATGAGTATAAGACAAGTGTACTGTGCAGATTGATGAATGGATAATTGACAACTAATATAACTAATGGTTGATGCATGAATGCATGGGTAACTGTTAACAAATAAGTGGTTGTGCTATTTTTATAATTGTTTATTTCGAATTTGGAATGATGATCATAAAATCATCCTCCTACAATCTAATACTTGCTAGTCCACCCCAAATTTGACGTTCACCACCCACAAATTAAGTGGTTTGTATTCACCAACCACAAATTAAGTGGTTGTGATAGTTTTATAATTGTTTATTTTGAATTTGAAATGATGCTCATAAAGTCATCATCCTACAATCTAATACTTGCTAGTCGACCCCAAATTCTAAAATATAAACATCTATTTATATAATTACTTTGAAGTTTTTGCATTCAACCATGGAAACTATTATGATGATATTAATTGTATATTTGCTTCTAAAATTAATAAATACAATAATTAACTATATAATAAACTTCTATTAATTAAGATTAAGATTGAGAGTATATGCATTCTTTCAATGCATGAATCAAATAGTAAATGAAAACTATACATATTTACATAATAAAGTAACTAGCAAGCCACATTAATATTAATAATGTGATTTATATACGTCGATCGACGTATATCAACCACATTTAAATATTTGGCCAATGTGGCCATGGTTGATATACATCAATCAACGTATATAAACCATATTATTAATATTAATATGGCTTGCTAGTTTACGGTTGTTGTGTGGAGAAGAATTGTTGATTTTTTATTATTATAATAATTGTTTTATAAAAATAAAATAATTTAAAAAATAATAATAAGGATTGCTGAGTTTTTATTATTATAAAATTATTATGTTAAAAATTAGCAAGCCATATTATTTAATAATAATAACAATTATTAATAATAATAAACAATGGTTAACCAATAATAATAATAATAATCAATGGTCAACCATTGGTTGACAAATGGTCAAACAATTCATTGACATTAACCAATAGGTTGACCATTGGTTGACTAATGGTCACTAATGGTCAACCAATAGTGAATAAATGGTAAAGTAATGTCAACCATAGTCAACCATGGTCAACAACTGGTCAGCCAATGTCAACCATGGCTAACCAATAGTAAACCATTAGTCAACTAATGTCAGCGAATGACCAACCATTGGTCAACCATGGTAAACTATTGGTTCACCATTGGTCAACCATGGAAACCAATGGTCAATCATTGGTTGACCATTAGTAAACCAATAGTTGATTATGGGGAACCATGGTTGACTATGGTTGACATTAGTTTACCATTGGTTGACCATGGTTGAATTTCGATGTTCATGGTTGATGATGGTTAACAATGGTTGACTATGCTTGACTTTGGATGTTCATGGTTGAAGATGGTTGTTCATGGTTAGTAATGGTTAACAATGGTTAAGCATGGTTTTCCTTAATTGGTTGACTGTGGTTAAGTACGGTTGATTAGGGTTGGTCATGGATTACTATGGTTGACTATGATTGACCATGGTAAACTATGGTTGGCTATGGTTGACCATGCTTGCTTATGGTTGACCATGGTTGACTTCGATTGACCATGCTTGAATATGGTTGACAATGGTTGAATTTTGATATCCGTGGTTGACCATGGTTGACTATGGTTGAGCATGGTTGATTTTGGTTGAGCATGATTAACTTTTGTTGACCATGCTTCGCTTTGGTTAAGCATGGTTCATTATGGTTAACCATGGTTGAATTTGGATGTTCATGGTTAAAAATGGTTCACCAAGGTTGATTATGGTTGGCCATGGTTGACCATGTTGACTATAGTTGACCATGTTGACTATAGTTGACCATGGTTGACTTTGGTTGACCATTATTGACTTTTGTTAAAAATTTTGACCAATGAAAATCATTGTCAAAAGGGTCAACAAGAGTTAACCATGATTGACCATGCTTGATTATGGTTGACCATGGTTGAATTTGGTTGACCATGGTTGACTATGCTTTACCGTGGCTAACTTTGGATGTTCATGGTTGAAGATGGTAACCATGGTTAACTATGATCAATAATGGTTGACTGTGATCAACCATAGTTGACAATGGATGGCCATAGTCGACTAAGGTTAACTATGGTTGACATTTTTTTACAATGGTTGACATTAATTTACCATGGTTGACTTTAGTCTACCATGCTTGACCATATTTGAGAATGGTTAACCATGCCTAACTATGGCTTGCCATGCTTGACTTTTGTTGACCATGGTTCACTATGGTTAACCATGGTTGAATTTGGATGTTCATGGTTGATGATGGTTGACCATGGTTAACTATGGTTGAGTTTGGATGGTCATAGTTTATGATGGTTGACCATGGTTGACTATGTTTAACCATGGTTGACTATAGTTGACTTTGACTTTGGTTGACCTTGGTTGATCATGGTTGACAATGGTTGACTATGCTTGACTGTAACTAACTTTGGTTTACTATGGTTGATTATCATCAACGATTGTTGACTTTGGTTGTTCATTGATAATAAAACTTTATTATGGTTGGGCATGGTTGACTATGGTTGAACATGGTTGACTCTTGTTGAATACAGTTGACCATGGTTGAGATAGATGACCATTGTTGACTATGTTTTATTATGGTTGAATTTGGATGTTCATGGTTGATGATGGTTAACCATGGGTAGCTGTGGTTTACCATGGTTGATTATGGTTGAATTTGCATATTCATCGTTTAAGATGGTTGCTCATGATTAAAAATGGTTAAGTATCGTTGATCATAATTGGTTGACTGCAGTTAAATATGGTTGACTATGGTTGATTATAGTTAGCCATGGTTTACTATGGTTCACGATGATTGATCAAGGTTGACAATGGTTGATTATGGTTGACCATGCGTGAATATGGTTGACCATGCTTGAATTTGGTTGACTATAGTTGAATATGGTTGAGCATGGTTGACTTTTGATTTTAATGGTTGGCAATGGTTGAGCATGGTTGACCCTAGTTGACTTTGTTTCACCTTGGTTGAGCATGGTTGATTTTGGCTGAGCATGGTTAACATTTGTTGACCATGCTTAACTATGGTTGACTTTGGTTGACCATGGTTCATTATGGTTAACCATGGTTGACTTTGGATGTTCATAGTTAAAAATAGTTGACCATACTTAGCTATGGTTGGCCATGGTTGACCATGTTAACTATAGTTGACCTTGCTTGACTTTGGTTAGCCATTACTAACATTTGTTGACCATTTTGACCATAGGAAACATGGTTGAAATGCTTGACTATGGTTGAGCATGGTTGACTTTGGATGTTCATGGTTGATGATGGTTGAGCATGGTTAATTATGGTTAACTATAGTTGATTATGGTTGACTATGGTTAACCATGGTTGACTATGGTTAACCATGATTAACTATGGTTAATTATGGTTAACTATAGTTGATTATGGTTGACCATGGTTTACTATGGTTGACCATGGTTGACTATGGTTACCCATGCTTAACTATGGTTGACTCTAGTTGAAATTTTTGTATAATGGTTGACTTTGTGCAACCATGGTTGAATTTTGGTTCTATATGGTTGTGCATGTTTCGCCATGATTCACTTTTGATCGTACATATTTGACCATGGTTAACTTTTGATTGCACATGTTTGACCTTGGTTGACTATGGTTGTGCATGGTTCTCTATGGTTTAACATGTTTGATCATGGTTGAATTTTGATTTACAGTGGTCAACATGGTTGATTTTGGTTTATAATGTTTGACCATGGTTCATTTTTTATTGACTATGGTTGTGTGTTCTCAACTTTTGGATGTGGATGTTTGACCATGGTTGACTTATGGTTATGCATGTTTGAAAATGTTCAAATTTTGGTTGATTACGGTTGCACATATTTAACTTTTAGTTCTCTATGGTTATGCATGGTTGACATTTGGTTCTCTATGGTTGCACATGTTTGACCATGGTATACTTTTGGTTCTCTAAGCTCGTGTGTGTTTTACCATGGTTGAATTTTGGTTGTGCATGGTTTGTCCATGTTTTACAATGATTTTCTATGGTTGACCTTGGTTGGACATGATTTAATGTAGTTGAATATAATTTACCATGTTTTATTATGGTTATTCATAGTTGGCTTGGGAAAAAATATAATATGAACTATGAACATCTATAAACATGTGATATGAAAGAAATTAATATTCATAATTTTTGTTGACCATGGTTGACTATGGTTGACTAATGGTTAACAATGGTTGACTGTGGGTTGGCCATGGTTGACTACGATTGACCATGTTCACTATAGTTGACCATGGTTGAATTTGGTTGTCCATTGTTGACTTTTTTACCATGTTTGACCATAAGTAACCATGGTTGACCATGGTTGACTATGGTTGAGCATGGCTTACATTGGTTGAACATGGTTGACTTTGGATGTTCATGGTTGATGATGGTTAATGATTGTTGACTATGCTTGACCATGGTTAACATTGGAATTTCATGGTTGATGATGGTTTTTCATGGTTAATTGTGATTAAGCATGGTTGAACCTAATTGGTTAACAAAGGTAAACAATGGTTGATTGTGGTTAATTTTTTTTAACCATGGTTGAATGTGGTTGACTATGACTAAATATGTTTGAGCATGATTTATTATGGTTGATTATGGTTAACGATGGTTGGATATGGTAACCATGGTTTATTATGGTTGACTATGAAGGTTGATTAAGGTTGGTAAATCATGGTTGACTATGGTTGACCATGGTTAACTTTGGATGTTCATGGTAGATGGTGGTTGACCATGGTTGACTATGATTAAACTTGTTGAATATGGTTGATTATGGTTTACCATTGTCAAGTATAGTTAATTATTGTTGACCATGGTTGACTATGATCAACCAGGGTTGATTATGGTTGTTTATGGTTGAATTTGGTTAACCATAGTTGACAATAGTTGACTTTTTTCTTACAATAGTTGAATTTGTTTAACTTTAGTTTACCATAATTAACTTTAATTGACCATGGTTGACTATGGTTGATTTTGGATATTCATGGTTGACCATGGTTGAGTTTGGATGTTCATGGTTGACGATGGTTTACTATAGTTGTCTTTTATTGATCTTTGTTGACTTTGGTTGACGATGGTTGACTATGGTAAACCATTGTTGGATTTGGATGTTCATGGCTAATAATGGTTAACTATGGTTAGACATGGTTGAATAATCTTAACCATATTTGTCCAAGGTTGACTATAGTTAACAATGATAAACCATGGTTGAATTTGGTTGATTATGTTTAACTATAGTCAACCATGGTAGACCATGCTTGGTTATGGTTGACCATGGTTGAATATGGTTGACCATGGTTAACTATGGTTGATTGTGGTTGACTATTATTGATTATGGTTAACCATGGTTGATTATGGTTAACCATGGTTGACTATGGCTAACCATGGTTGATTATGGTTGAATATGAAGGTTGATTATGGTTAATTATGGTTCATTATGGTTGAATATGGTTCATTATGGTTTGTTGATTAACGTTGGTTAATCATGGAAACATATGGCTCACGATGCTTGACTATGGTTTACCATGGTTGAATTTATTTGACCATTGTTGACCATGATTGACTATGATTAACCATGGTTGATTATGGGTGACCATGGTTGACTATGGATGACTTTGATTGACTATGGTTGAGAGTAATGGTTGACCATGGTTGACTATGGATGACTTTGGTTGGCCATGGTTGACTGTGGTTAACTATGGTTGACCATAGTTAACTATAGTTGAGTATGTTTTACCATGGTTAACTATGATTGAGTATGTTTGACCATTAGTTGACTATGATTGAGCAAAATGGTCACGTTTGACTATGGTTGACCATGGTTTCACCGTAATTGACTATGATTAACATTGGTTTGATAATAGTTAGTCACAATTTCTGATGGTTTCCTATCGTTGACTTACACTATGTTGATAAATAATATAAAAAAATTATCTAAATTTTAATCTCATAACTATTTGTTTGACTTTACATTTTATAACTATTTGTCTCACTTATATATAATGAAAATAAAAGGCTCCATGCTTAGAGGAGTCTCCCTTTTTTCGTTGTTGTTTGTTTTCACTTTTTTATTATTATTGTTTTTATTATTATTATCAAATCTCACTTATGATTAAATCGGGATTTATTCGAAGACTGCCTCTCCGTTGCATTCGCCCCTCCAAGAAGACATCTCCAAAATAGACAAGGTTCCATCCATATCGGTGGAGAAAGGGGTCTAGACTAAAAATATTATGTTTTGAGATAAATTTAGAATTCCATTCATACCATAGGAATGTAATTATTTCATTCATCAAAATTAATTGAATTATTCATTTAATTTTAGTATTTTATTCTAATCATTATTTGATTCATATAATTTTTAACTTCAAATCATTTAGCTTTATTCCATTAGTATAACAAACTTCAATTTAAGAATTAAATGTCAATAAAATAATTTAAATATAGTTATTTTTAATAATTATCATTTATATTTTAATTAGATAATTTAAATATATCTAATGTCACTTTTATAATTATTAATAAATGTTTTAAATATAGTATAACAAATTGTTCAACTTCAATTAAAATAATTAGAGAATTAAAGGTCAATAAAATAATTTAAATATAGTTATTTTTAATAATTATAATTTATATTTTAATTAGATAATTAAAATATATCTAATATTAATTTTTATAATTATTAATAAGTATTTTAAATACATTCAATACTAATTTGATAATTTAAATATATCTCATTAAATATTTGTGATATCACTTTCAAGATTTTTTTAATAAATAAAAATCAAATTAAATACATAAACCTTATTTGATTGAAAATTTTAAACATAACAAATACTTCTACTACCACCATTTTTAACCATAAAAAATACATTTTCCATTACTGGATTCTTAAGAAGAAATAATTTTTTTTTATCAGTATTACATTGAAATAATGACAACAAGGGCGTTAATTACAAATTTTTTTCTGTCAGGTCCACTTGAATGCTTTATGATTCAAAAAATTATCTTCATACATAAATGTCTTAGAGGATGTGGTTTATGCTATACGTAAATACGTTAATTAAACTTTAAAATCCAATTGTCACTGGTAAATGATGGAAACTTACCGTCAATATTACAGGTTCAATATTACAAATGTAGACATGATTACTTTCACTTGGTGAACAACCAGTAAACACAATGTGAAATGTATGCAATCTTTGGGAGCTGTAACCCAGCAATTAACATCGAAGGAAACATATTGAAAGTGAAAGATAACGCTAATGCTAAGGAGGTTTAGAACCCGGATCCTTCTTGAATCGAACCAAAATCATTGCATTTTCAAAGTTAATGTTTATTTTTTAAAAACAAATCACAAGTGAAACTTCGAAAGAATTGTAGGTAACCAAATGGCAAGAGGCCTAATGCGGATAATTTTAGGGGTGAAATTTATTCCATGGGTTATTTTTCCATCTTTTTTTCCAAAAAAATATTCGTCAATTTGCATTTTTTGAAGTCCCATTTCACCCAATTTTGATTGGGTAAAATTTTTTCACTCTAAAAATCGCCAAATTATTATATAAACTCCATAAAATCCTTAGAAATTGAAATAATTTTAAT
Organism: Larix kaempferi; assembly: GCA_027924585.1. Classification (NCBI taxonomy): domain Eukaryota; kingdom Viridiplantae; phylum Streptophyta; class Pinopsida; order Pinales; family Pinaceae; genus Larix; species Larix kaempferi. The sequence continues at coordinate 3,333,022 of BSBM01000756.1, forward strand.
AGTGCTACTTCATTTCAGTAGGGATCAATATTCAGAAAACCTTTCAGAATGTTGTGAGTATTCAAAAAAAATGGACATAATCCAAAACCTTATTAATGTTAATTAATTATTATTATTATTATTAATAATTAAAAAATCATTTTCGACATCTTTCCTCTACTCAACCCTACACTTGTCTTCCAGAGGAAAACACTACCTCCACATATAATAACTACATTGTATCGTCGTAAATTGATCTCCTTCTTCTAACAAATGTAGAATGAAGGATTCATTGTCATTTTTTCGAGAAGTTCTAAGGTTAGTTTCTCGTAAAACAGAGATTGTATAAATCCTGTTAAGATCCATATGCTCTAGCTCACGAACTGAAAGCTTCTTTATCTTAAGACATAAACAAAATTATGTCTTAATTAGAAATTGCTATTTTCGCAATTTTGTAATTTCAGTTATTGAAATTATTATTTTAAATTAATTGTCCAAATTTAAAACTATCTATATCATCGAAATTGTGATCTGAACATTAAAAATTACAATTTTAACAAGAACTACTCCCCCACTAATCAGAATTAGAAGCGCTTTATACGGCTCCATATCCATCCATAGAAGGATTTAAATTTTTGAGCCATCTTTCAAAGAAAAACTCAGTCCATTATCATTTCCCTCCCAGTGCTTGGATTTGTCATTATCAGTACTCGGTGGAACTTTATTTACTAGGTAGTGAATTCTTCAATGAATAAATAAAAAAGATTTTGACACTTTTTCTAATTGTAAAATTAATAAATGTTCGATACGAATTTAAATCACAATTATACAAGATAATTCTAAAAATTGAAGAACAGCTGGCTACATCATTAGAACAGTCCAGTATAGATTTATTCTTTGATCTTTTAGCTGCGTAACATTCCACAAAATATGTAGTTGTAATCGGATGCCATGTGCAGTACTGCATTATTACTTATTATCGTGTTCACAAATCATATGCAGATTTGACTAAGTAGTTAGCTAATAATAACTCGGTTTCTGGAACAATCTACGGAAGTTGTTCCAAGAAGTCAGATACGATGCATACATACTGTCATGGTTTAAGGGATCTATGATCTTTATCGTTATCGTTCTCTTTTGTTGACAAAACTACTGTTTTTCCGGGATTGATTACGCCGTTATTTTTGCCCAAATTATAGTTTGTAAACAGCTATTGATATATATATATATTAGCATAGTGAGTTAATTTGTGGTAGGTGAATATGGTTAGACCACAAGTTAAGTGCCTCGTGAACATTAATAGGCCACAAGTTAAGTGGCACAAATAAATTATATGTTACTTCTTCTCACATTTTTCTAGTTAAATGGACTGTTTTGCCACAACCTGCATCGAATACAAGTTATTATTTTATTCTTTCTTTTTATAATTATTTATTTTAAATTTGGAAACACTACCATAAAATCAATGTGGTGTACACTTGTCTCAATCTAGAAAAAGTATAGATGCTAGTCTACCCCAAATTTTAAAATAAAAACATATTTCAATGTAATAAACACCTATGCTTGTTCATTTTAAATATTTTCAAATTCTTAAAATTTATTTTATTAACAATAAATTATATATTAAAAAAACAAACAATTCTCAATGTACATGTAATACTTAGTTTAAATTATATATTAGAAAAACAAACAATTCTCAATGTACATGTAATACTTAGTTTAAATATTTGGATTATCTTATATTAAAATTCAAAATATGTATTAAGATACAAATTTAAAAATTACTTTATAATGATATGAATCATGTGAACTTATGTCAATGACCCTACATGTAAATGACCTAATACGTTTGCCACAATAAAGTCAAGTTCTGTAAATAATGTTTAAATATAATATATAATGTTGTAAAATGATTATGAAAGGGGATATGATATTTTGGAATTTCTTTTAGATGATGTGTTTTAAATAAAGCTATCTACCTCCTTTGACTTATGAAACTAAACATTAAACGCAGGTATAAAATTGGTGGGAGATCTTGTTACATATTTGTCGAAATATATAATAACTAGCATACTCTTAAAACGGGGGAAATAAAATGCCGAGAAGAATTTCAATATGTTGTAAAATGAGAGAAAGTTGTGTGTACTTAGACAATATAATTTTGTGTGTTTGAAAGCAAGTCTAGCTAATCTATGGTAGGGATTGTAGTCAATGAAATTGAAAGGAAAACTATGTTGCAAGTACTCATAAGCAATATATAGAAACCCATGTAATAGATTGCAAATAAAAGGAATTGTACATTAATTTGTCATACCAAAATGAAAATGTAGTAAAATAAATATATTTGGTGTTTTCATTTGGTAGGGGAGTGCAGGGATTGAGGATTAGAATTTTAAGTGTGAAAGGGAAAAAGAATGAAGGCATGCCTCTAGCTTTTTACGAAGTGAGAGATATGAATTGTATTTCATCTTTGCATAGCGTTTTAAGGAGAACGATGGTGTAATTCGGATTGGACTTCTAATGTTGTAGTATGTGGCATTCACTGTGGAGGTCAATCCATACGTTCTTTGTTACCAATGTCAATGGTTGACCTTGTTCCTTGGGATTTATGGATAGTCAATTCCCAAGCCATCTTTAGGGGGATTTGTTTCTTATTACTTTGATTTATGGGTGGAATTGGTATGTGCTTTGGTTAAGATTGGTCCTATGGAGGCCCAATGTAACTATCAAATGCCACGACAACATAAGTTGGTAAATTAAGAGGGGTAGATCTAGGTGTGCAAACAATTTGCATGAACAATCCAAGTGCGCCATTTACTAATCCTAATTGGACCCATAAATTGTAGGATAACATTACTCACTTCCCTATACATAAAAATATTTGTTACACCATACCCCCAAAGCGAGGGAAATGAAACGCCAAGAAAAACTTCAATATGTTATAAAATGAGAGAAAGTTGTATGTACATAGACAATATAATTTTATGTGTTTGAAAGCAAGTCTAGCAGATTTATGGTAGGGATAGTAGTCAGTGTAATTGAAAGGAAAACTCATTTGCAAGTACTAATAAGTAATAAATAGAAATTAATTTAATTGACGACAAGTAAAATGAAATGTACATTAATCAGTCATATGAGAAAGTATACATATGTGAGTAAAACAATAAGCGGCTAGGTAGCGATCAAGGTTGAGTGGGGACATGATACATTTACTTGTATCCCTACTTCCTTGATGCATTTTGAACACTCGTGGGCACTTTAAGACAACTTCTTAGAAGGTATGCCTATAAGGTGTTATGCAACATCCTGGAATGTAATTACATTGGTTTTGTTTGTTTGGTATTCAATGATGAATTGGAAAATGTACCTGTATTCACATTCATAGACACGTTGATTGCACCTTTGGAAATTCTAGACAACATCCTCAATAGGTGTGAGTTTTTTTTGCAATTCCGGTCTTTAAATGTAAAAGGACATGCATTATCCCAACAATTGTCTATATCCATAGAAGCAATAGTTGTCTTGATTAAAATGTATGTAGGTTTTGGCCCTAAACCATTTCCTTCATTTTTAATGTTAGATAGTTTCTTTCGTATGGAAGGATGACCTTTTGAAGCACCATGTGTAGATAATGAGTGGGATTAGAGGCATGTTCCTCGTTTCTCAAACCATATTCGCAAATCTTGAGTTTCCTTGAGATCGAAATTGATGTAAATTTGGGATGAAAAGGATGATTGCAAGGATTGTAGTATCGATGGCAACCTTATTTGAGTAGCATGTCATCGCTTGCAGGAAAATAATCATTTTAAGTTTCTTATATTTGGAAAACCAAGGATAATATCAAGGATCAATACTATCTTCACCTGTAGCATGTAATGATAAATTTACAAGCGGATTAATTATTAAGATTTTATCTAATGATTTTTTTTGGATAATAATTCGTGCACTTGTTTCATAAGGTAGGTTCAAGTACATTGAAATGATAGATATGTTTGTTTTGTTGAGTTAGACATGGATAGTATAATATACTCCTTAACAAGATTGAGTATAATGTTAAATGCATGTTTGTTTCAATATTAAATACTATTAGTACTTGAGGCCACTTCTAAGTCTCACGTGTCTTTTATTTGCACTAATGAAGATGTGCAAATTTTCTTCAATTTTGAATGTGAGATGTCTCTTAACATACAAGAAAAAAGATTGGTGATGAATTAAGGGTTTCTTTTTATTTTGAAATGATGTTTCACAATGATTATTAGATTTTGTTCAAATTTGAAACAATTTTGATATTTTAAAAAAGTTTAAAAGTATCAAAATGTTAAAATGTAGAGGTTTTTTGGATCTTAACATGTGAATTTTCAGCCTTAAGGCTGCTATGAAACCAACATAGGTCCATCTTAAACTTGGATCTATCAAGCACTGAGAGGGATCCAATTAAATTTGATCCCTCTTGTTGTTTGATAGATCTAGGTTTTAGATAGATATATTTTGGTTTTGTTTTTTTAAATTAAATTTACTTTTTAAGCCGAGATTTTGTTATTATTTTGTTAAATTTACTTTTTTAGCCGACATGTAATTTTTATTATTTATTTTTTATTTTGTAACATAACGCTACGTTACGTGACATCTCCACCATATTGGGCTATAGACCACCTCGCTACTCTCGATGCAATAAACAATAGCAGCAACAACAGACAATATTTCAATCCTTAACAACCCCAAATATCTAGGCAATCAAAGAGAAAATATACGAAAGTGTTCATATAAGTTTTAGCCCTCTAGGGTAATCTTCTCATGCATAAACCAAATCCGAAGAAACTTATTTACAGTTGCAAATACAATAACAAAACAACTCTTATCTTCTTCAATTACAATTTAAAGTCACTTAACATAATTACCCTTTACTTATGTCAATGTGGCTGAAAATCAAATCTACAATTTACACTAGTATTGGGTAGCTGGGAACTTCATTAATATGCATAAGATGAAGCTCATGAAGCAACTATATCGTTCTTTGGTTCATTCATGTCAATGAAGTTCACTTTTTAATTACCTATTAATCTGAGTCCATTTTTTCTCTAGAGATGGAGAGGAAAAAAAGGGAGCCTCATCCAAATTGGAACTATTGACGGGGATTATTCTAAAGCTTCAAAATTCATTCTCCATTTATTAAGATATAGTCTCATGGAGGTAAGAAACCGTCGATTGCTTCAAAATATTATTGATCAGTCTTCTCTATAAGAGATGACAGCTCTAAAAAGGCCCCTGCTAAAGAAAATGATCTTTATCAAACATTTATTGGGTTCCATTTTTACTCACCTAGGTGTTCAACACCTTCAAATAGGGCCATGCACTTGTGAATTTTCCATCCAAGGATTTATAAACATTCCTACCTTGATCACCATTGTATAAAAAATTGACATGTGAAACATCTTTTGTGGCCTATTAGCAGATATTTACTCCTTTGTATCCCTTATTTAAGTAGTCATAATGTCTGGTAAGGCATCCAATAGGTAATTGGATAATCAGAAAGATTAGAAATCACCAGCATGATTATCAGTTTTCAAATATAGATTGGCAAATTGATCTCTTAACTTTTAATTCAAACGAGCATACCAATTCAAGATTATGATGTCACGACTCACGCCTATAGTGCCAGAAGTTGTATCTTGCAACCTAAACAATCTAAAGTTTGTACATCTAGGAAATGGACGAGGAAAATCTGAAAATCAAGTATATGAAAAGCATATGATTTACCATAACCTTTTATAATACAATTTTTTAGGAATGATGTACAAGAAATGTTTGTTCACAACCACTGCTGCTTGTCACTATTGGCTTAATGTCCTAGTAATTTCTAGGGAATAGGAGGAAGCTAGTTTTCCTTCAATAAAAGGACAGCTACATTGTGGAAATCCTTTTACAGGAAAATTGAAGTTGACTTGCTTCAGTGGAAGAAATTTGAGTCCTTTTTCATCTGTGCTTTTTGCAAGCCCATGTAAACTGCAGAAGTCCTCCATATCAGACTCCTGTCAGTAAAAAATGAATCATACATTATCCACTGGAATGATTAAACGTTATCATATTAAAATAATTCCACAAAAATGATATAGCACATGCTATACATCGTCATCATAAGTAATTTTGCAATGTCAACCAATGGGAATGGGCTCAATTTGTAACCACGGGGGCTTCAATAGAAGGCAATATAATATCACGTTCATTCATATTGCGGTATTAAATATTCATGAAAACCTAAGAATTATATTGCTTATATATTAAGGGGCAAAAGCTTTTTTATTTAATGTAACAATAAAAAAATACTTTGGGGTCTTTTTTATATGGGCGGGATGATAAATATCTACCAGATGGAGATGGCGGGATCACGGCCAGATGAGAAATCGGGTTGATGCAAGGCTCGGGTTTACCAGTACGCAGGGAAATCATGTCTTGAGGCATGATTGAGGCCAAGGGTTTCTTGGTGAAGTGGGTTTCGAGTCGATCATAGTTGAGAGACAGTGGTCATTGGTAGCCAATTGTTACCAATAACACTCAGCTAGTTGTTACTAATAGCCTTGGGAGGATCTAAGCCTCCAGGACATGTTATAGGCCCTCGATAAGCCTTGGAGGCTTGAATACCCAACCACGCATGCCTATTACAGGCCTTGGGAGGTTTAGTCAGCCTCCTAGAGCTTGTTACATGCCTTGGGGGCTTGGATACCTAGCCCACAACATGCTTAGTCAGTGATTGGGGAACTGCAACATGGAATCTAAATGTTGTACTATTTGCATTGGCTCTAGTGACATACAAGAAGTGATCTCCTATCTCTTCATTATACCATTAGATGTTGCAAATTATAATGATATGTGGTTGAGTAATTGCATTGTGGGTGAAGTAATGTGCATCCACAATATACATCGAAAGAAGCAAGGTGCATTGTAGAATGCATGTGGGGTCATAAGAGGGGTATCATATCAATATACTAGGTAGAAATATAAAGGGGTATAAAAAATGTTAATGAAAAAATTGATACATACAATATCTAGTGAAAATAGGGTTTTTTTTTAAATTGGGAAGGCATATTGGGAGGGGGTAAAAAAAACGATTTTGGAAGGTATTTTCCAATATTTAGTGAAATTAGGGGTATTGTTTCATATGCCATGAACGAACGTGCTATGATAGCGGTTTATTGAGTGAAGCCGCCACGTTTGTAACCACCACAATTGATGCATGAAACTGCTTGTGCGCGGACCTGATTAAACAAATTACATCAAGATGTTGCAACAAGCTCTTGGAGATGCCAGGAAATAAGTTTTAGACATTGACATCTGAAAGTGAACTACGCAATTCACCTCATTAAAGTAATATTCCATAAGACATGCTTCAAGGCATGTTGAATCATGAACAAGACTAAAGAAGCCTTTGAAATTTCCCATACGATAACACCTGCAGCAAACCATGGACAAGATAAAAAGTCTATGAAACTGATGTTATGAATTGTGTGATAGTACAAAGGAATGCATTCTCTAATGATTCAATTATATAATAATCAATTAGCTACAACTTGTTACCTAGTTACCTTAACACATTCCTTACAAATTCTATCTGCTATATTTTGTCATCCATCAATTACAAGCCAAATTCAATTCCTGGATCGCGTGAGGTGTGGTCACACAAACTTCTGTTAACTGGCACTTCAAGCACCAGATTGCATCACACCAGACTTGTTGAGACATTGGAGTATTAACGGAGCAAATCCATGTGCTAAGTCAGACCCAGAGATGAGAAAACAGATATGCTTGATATCCATTTGTTGAGGAAGATCACAGGCACCGGTTTGTATCGCTTTTACATGAGAAAAGACATATAACATAAATTGGAGGGTTAGGAGGAGGAGGCAGACTTGATGGTGGCGGAGGGTTAGGAGGAAGAGGCGGCTTGGGCGGAGGGGTCGGAGGTAGAGCAAGAGGAGGCTTGGGCAGTGGCGCTGGAGGTGGAGGTGGTTTGGTGGCAGTGCAGGTGGAGGGTTTGGTGACGGTGCAGGAGGAGGTAGAGGCGAAGGATTTGGCGGCAGAGCTGGTGGTGGTGGGGGAGCTGGGGTAGGCGGTGGGTTTGGAGGAGGTGCAAGAGCTGGTGGTGGAGTTGGCGGTGGTGGCGGAAGGAATACGCGGAAAACTATGTAAGTGGCGGCTCCCCATAGGCCGTCGACAGACGACGAAAGCCCGAGAGGAGCCGACCCCTTAATATACGCCTTCGGCATAAATATAATCATTAAGAAAATTGTAAAAGTCTTATGTTCTTCTAAATTCATTATTACCTTGTCATGTACTGATTATTAAAAATAGTATGAAAATTAATAATAATAATAATAATAATAAATTTAATTTTAATATTAATATATAATCTTGTAATAAATAGAGCTTATTTTAGGTTTAAAATTTAATAATAATAAATAAATCGAGTTTATTTCAATTTTATATTTGAGTGGGGTTGTAGCTACATGAAAGGATAAAGATAAGAAGGAAGCATTCAAATGGGCAACCACCTTTTAAAAATGAGAAGTTTTTTGGATGATTTTTAACTCTAAAATTTCATTTAATATTGAGATGCATCTTGATTCAACCATGAAAATATGGCCATTAAATAATCAAAATTTTAGAATAACTGCAATGGATTTACTTACTAAAAGAAAATACAAACTATGAAATTATTTAAAGAAAATACATGAATATCTATATGTTTAATTTATGTGCGAAAGACAAATTCTTTGCTATTTGAATGCAGTTTTGTTATTTGAAGCAAATTTAACTATTCCTATAAATCTTCCAAACCTCTTCGTGTTCAAATTGCTCGACAAGGTGCTAAGGTTGTTGTTAGTGAACTCTACTCTACACTACATTTTCATAATAACTTGGTTCATCTTGAATTTTATAAGATATGTGGGATTGCTGCATCATATAAGTTGTAATTTTGTACTAAAGCAGGTAATGATTGTTGAGTTATAGTACAGAATAAATATTGACTAATAATAGGGAATCACTATTAAATTTTGGTCCTAATTTGACACTTGTTTGATTTGACACTTGTTTGATGAGTTTTAGCATTTCTAGCATGTTGTTAGTTAAATAACTCTCAAGTCACCAAACCAACGTAGCTAAACATATTATCGATCAATATTTTAACTAAAAAATGTGACCTTAATATTACTTAAAAGATGTAAAAAATGTGGAAGAAACATAGAACTTTTGAACATTACTTAAACCATGTTATAAACGTGTAACCAATGTTCTTAACATCGAACCAACATACCTTAAGAGACATTCCTAATTTGGCATGAACGTCCCTTAAACCACATCCTAAACGCGAAACCAATCTCTTTTAAGAGACGTTCCTAACATAGCTTGAACTTCTTTTAAGCCACATCATGAACATCCTTGAAGAGACTCCATGAATGTGACTTGAACAATTGATTAAATATTTATTCTTTGTTCTTGAAGTGTGTAGTAGTTTGGATATCATGTGCACTGCATTATTACTTATTATCCTAATTATATGTACACTGTATTATTATTTATTATTTTAATTATATCGATATAAAAAATAATGGATATATGAATAACTAGTAGCTCATATATGGATAATGAGTAGTAGTGAGTGATAGATAACTCGTTTAATTAAAGAAAGTATAGTTAAGTCATAGACAACAAATGATTACAAAGTTACAACTAAGCATGGAGAACAAGTAACATATAACTTGTTCATAACACTTAATTTGTTAAGTATAGGTGTTCACATGCCACAAGTTAATGGTTGTGCTAATCAAATATCATATACAGATTTGACTATATAGTTAGCTACTAACATCTTGATTTATCAAAAAATCTACAAAAGTTATTCCAAAAACTCAGATTTGATGCATCATACACAATGATCTACCCTAAATGGCATACAAAACTACTATTTTTCAGGGATAGATTTCGTCGTGATTTTGGCCCAAATTATAATTTGATAATTAGAGTTTCATTCTCACCATTCACGATTTTACCATTCTTAAAATAAACCCAAAACAAATATAAAATCCACACAATCAATCAGATGTTGTTTAAAAAATATTAAATTAACCATTTCCATTCCTATTTTGGTGGGGTGAATTTTTTAAAATGGTGAATTACTTTGAATGTATGAATTTTTTTACATCAAATATCATTTCATGTTTAGAATTTTAAATTAAGAACATTTTTTTTGTCAAAAGGTTGTAACAATTTTAATTCCGGTGTCATCAACGAAGGCATTAGGCAATAACACTTGAAGGCAACATCAAAGGTGCCAACTATCATGAGGTTTCATTATAAGTATGCTACAAAGCACCATCGAAGGTATTATAAAAAATATAAGTATAGGGCTAGCAAAGGTGCGGGAGATGAGAGGCGAGAGGAAAGAGGTTTTAGTTTAATGGAAGGTATTTTGATGTCATGGATTTGTTAAAATGCTTAAGTATAACTTTATATATAACTTTCATATATATAATATTTAAATTTGATTTTTGGATTATATTACAATAAAATTCAAGTTATCTATAAATTGTAAAGGTTAGTTTATATAAATTATAAATATTAATTTATAATGATGGAAATGCGTCATGTAAATTTAAATAAATGATCCAATATTAATATTAAATTAATAAATAATTATATATATATAATGTAAATATATGTTTTTATATAAATATAATATATAATAATATAAGATGACTATAAAAATAATTTAAAAAAACTATTTTTTAAATTATGTATTTTAAATAATATTATTCATTTATTTTAAAACTTATCAAACCATATATTAAATATATGTAAAAGGTGTGTGGCATGTATTCATATATTTATAAAAACATATCATGAGTACAATCATTAAAAGAATTATAAGAATTTTACGTTGATTTAGTTAAAAGTGTTTATAACTTCATGCTACCTTCTAAAATGCTAATTACTGAAAATCCTCAAATAAAAGTGTTCATAACTTCATGCTACCTTCTTAAATGCTAATCACTGAAAATCCTCAAAATAAGTATGAATAATAAATGAGTTATGTGAGGAATTCAATGTTAAAGAAGAGTAGCTTATACCTATCTAATAACTTGATTTTAATTTTGATATGACAAATAGAAATAATGGTTAGTGGTTGATTTAAATTTTGATATGCTAAAGAAAAAGAATATTTATTAGTTCTTAAATTTTGATTAAAGTTCACATAAAAATATGTTTATTAAACAACTATAATTTTATAAAAATAAATCATATATTTATTTAATAAAAAAAAATATGTTCATTAAACAACTATAATTTTGTAAAAATAAGTCACATATTTGTTTAATAAAGAAAACCTGTATAAACAATATTTTCCAGCCAAAGTTTTGGTTTCGGACTGCCTAAATATGTGCTAACCCTGATGGACTCATATTTACGCAGTCCGAAACGTTGGCTGGAAAATTCTTATGCAGGTTTCCTTTATTAAACAATAATACCTATGATCAACTCGTTATTGTCTACAAGTCATATATTATTATTATCGAAATTTTATAATATTATTGCAATTCATACATGAATATATATATTATATATTTTTAAAGTGATTTATCACTGTATTTTTAAGATAAATTTTAACTACTTAGAGAACGTTGGCAAAAATGACGAAGATCAATTTTAACAACTTGGAAAAAATTGAGAAGAAGGCCAAATTAGGAATGAAAACATCCTCTGTAGGACACAAAAAGTCTTACAAAACGCCACACTTCTTCCAACTCGCTGCATCAATGATAAAGTTGGTCAACCTCACTCATCTCGGGAGTCTCCGTGGAGAAATTTGGGAGAAGTGCCGTCCAGTGAATTGACAGCCCACCCTGCTGCTGCTCTGATTGAATCTGAGAGTGTAGTACCACTACCGCTGCTTTTGTTGAATGGAAAGTCCCACCTCACGTAAGCATTCATCAAATTCTCTGTGGGCGCAGTGGGTTCTCAATACATTCCACCAGGGGTTAAATTTGACGGGCACCTTTACCCATCAGTTAAATTTTGTTTGACGGTTTGTTTAGAAAACTGCCCTTGTTATTAAGTTTAATAATTATTTTTGCCCTTCTATTAAAATTTCTTCAAACTGGTAGAAGAATTTTTTAAAACATAAGATCATAAAATTACAAATTTTATCATAGATTTTACTCAGTTCATCATTTTGGAAGGTATTTTATAAAATAATTTATTTTTATTTATTTCAAATTTGAATAAATAAAATTACACCAAAATTTCCAAAAGATTTTACAGCAAAATACTTCAATAAATTTTAGTGAAAAATGAAAATGTAAAAGAAAAAATTTGACACAGTTATTTCCACAACTATTATTTACCAAACATAAATCATAAACAATAGAATTTGAATATGAAAAAGAAAACAAAAATCATGTATCTTTTCCATCCTCTGCTCTTTTTTTCCTTAATAATAGAAGTCAAAATCCCACCAAAATAAGAAAATCAAGCATTCAATCTGGTCGGTTTTTGTGAATGTAAAAACGCACTGTAATAAGAGTGCACACAACCCTGTGATATATCCTGAAAACCATAAGAGAGTTTCTACTATCTAGAGTCATCGACAAAGGGAGAGTTCCATCGGGAGCAGGAGGCAAGGGAAGCTAAGGTGCAGCAAAATACAACAGAGGCAGAAACTCGAAGGAAGAGTTGAATGTTAAATATTGAACATGCCCTCATTCTTCAACTAAAAATTGAAATAAACGAACTTAGTTATAATGCTATATTATATAGACATTTAAGCAACCAAATTTCAACTTACATAAACAAACTAAAGACTAAAAAATTACATTCCAAAATAATTGAATCTTAAACAAATATCATAATGAATAGATAACAGCATTCAAGGTATGGGAAATGACTTACCTGCCAAACTGTCCAAAAGAGTAGCCAGGCTCAGCATACCCAGTCAAGCCTTGGAAAATTCTGTGCAGATCTCTTAATCAGGGTGATGCAAGAACAGGGGAAGAAATTAGTAGCATTGGGTATAGGACAATGCAAAATCAGGGGCAGAAATTGGTAACACTGGGTGTAGAAACAGAGCTTTGAGGTGATGGAAAATAACAATAAATGGCTATTTCGATGGCACGAGTAGACGAAAGCCTGCATATCCACTGCTGGGCGCTGAAAGGGTCCATTTGAAATTGTGATGTAGAAATTCCATGAATGGACGAAAGCCTGCATATCCATTGCTGGGCGCTGAAAGGGTCCATTTGAAATTCTGATGTAGAAATTCCATGACAATGAGAGTCGAAATAAACTCGACCATGGATCATTCAACAAGTCTAACCCGCTGCCACAATTGATTGTTATTCGATTTATATTCCTGATGGGATTTACATATTGGCCGACGATTAATTTGGAATGGAAATCATAACTGGAGTGTGGGTTCGATGAGAAGAGTGATGTGATATTAAAGTATATTGAAGAATGTCGTGCTGAAAAGCCCAAAGCAATTACAACACTGGCTAGTTGGCAGTGCCTCTTGCACATAAAGAATCCAAGAGTTTTGATCACAGCAGTAACCAGAGTCCTTTCGTTTGGAAACATGGAGGCTCACATCATTTCTCATTAATGCTTGCTAATGTACGTTCCTGATCGTGATTCGACATCGCCATTACTTCAGCGGTATTCCATAAAATGCCAACATTGGTTAATCTAAAAGTATGGGTTCTTAATGCCAACATTGGTTAATCTAAAAGTATGGGTTCTTAATCTTATCTACTCATCAATAAAGGTGGCTGTTAACATAAATATATATAATATAAAATTTATTTACAATGTAAAATTTAGTTACTCTTAATTTTTAAATCTGCCCGTAAATTTGACTATCCAAAAATTTAATTACATGTTAGCGAGGACGTGCCTTTTGAAAAACCAGCTGTATATTACGGGTAAAACAACCAAAAACGGGTATTAGTAGTACTCCATATCATGTGCACTGCAATATGCAGGAATGCCACTCTGTACTGTCTTTATCAGTTATTATCGTATTCAGATAATATGCTATTTACAGCTTGATTTATGGAACAATCTACGGAACTTGTTCTTTCCGTGCACATGCATCGAAGCAATTTCATCATGGTCTCAACGAACGGTGGACTTTATCGTACTCTTTGGCATTATAGACATTGCCCCGCACTAAATTGCATATAAAACTCCAGATTTTCAGGTTTTGGGCCACATTATAGTTTTACTCACTTTACTTTTGTGTTCACCATTCATGGTTTTACACTCCTAAAACCCATGCTTTCATTCTCCATTCCATTCATGATTTTGGAGTCTTCAAAACCAAAACAAATCTCAAATCCACAAAATCAATGGGAATTGAGAAAATTAGGGTTTATAATTAATATATTAATATTTTCAAAAAGGGTATATTGATTGCTTTCTCATTATTACGTATATATAATATATATATATAGTTTCACATAAGACTAAAACCACTCGTTAATACTATGGGCCAGTGTATACCATGGGTAGACTAATGACCTAATCAACAACTAACTTAAGATCATTGACTCAACTAACTAACCAACTTAGGACCATTAAAATTACAACTCTTAACATAGTTGTCATATGTGAGATTTAAACAAAGATAGAGCATTCTAATTAACACTTAACACAAATAAAACTCAATAAAACTCTAATGACTGTTCTTGACATTAAAAACAATAATAACCGCAACACCTAATGCAACTTGTAAATCAATCTCAAACATGATTCACTTTGATTTCCTCTCATTCTTACATAAGGACACCATTCCTTAGGGAATGAGATGAAAAGTCTTGGATTAGGGGGAGCAATAACCAGATAAACACACAAATATACAGTGACACACTCATAGCTACACCTTTATAAAAAAAAAGTAGGAGCATGTAATGCTCTTTGTCTATTAACTCTCTCACAAAAATACTTTACATCTTGTCATAAGGCTATGATAGTTCTAGGCGTTTCTTCTACTTGAGAGATGGAATTTTCTCTAGATGCTTCTACACCTTCTAATAATTTTATTCAATCCATTCAAGTTTACAATGGGTGCAATAAAATTATTGAGAAGTAGCCATCATCTTGTTCATGATAAGGTTTTATATACTTCCAATTGAATGATGATTATAAATTTTTCATCACTTGTTTCCCTCAATTACTACTTAGAAATTAGATGAAAGCCTACTCCAGTAAAAGTTAACAAAAAGTCACTACTCGTATTTTCCTTTCTTTCTTTTTGATATTTATTTATTTGCAATTAAAATGAACCTCATTATAAATTGGGCATAGCATTTTACAATTTGCGTGTGAAAACTAATGCATTTTTATGCAGAAGGCGTTTCACTAACGAGAAGTGTCACCTACCCAAATTCTGAAGACTAATTATTTTATTTGCAAAATACATTATGTTAAATTTTAATTACAAATTTTTGTAATTATGACCAAATCTGGTCAAGGATGATTGTAATGACTTATTATTATTATTTAATTAATTAAACAGGAGACAAACACGCAAGGGAACTATTAAATGAGTGTTCACTGACCCACTAGGAGGAATGAAAGCTGTTAGAAGGCATGGGATAGATGACATCATTTGCACTCCACCACTAGCTATTGGTTATGGGACAACTACCCCTAAATTTGTGGCATTATCCCCCAGGTGGGTGGAAGAGGGATGTTAGCTCATTAATGACCAGGTTAACCACTAAAAGGCCTAGGCAGCCTAGATAAGGCAATTCGAATTGAGCAGGTAGCTCCACAATATTTTCTGTAGAAATATTTACTCAAGTGTATCAGGTGATCATTGAGAGATTCGAATATGAAGGCTAAGTGATATTGCATTGTGAGTCTGCTAGTTATTCTGAGAAGGACACCAGAGGTGCTGGTGTAGGTCTCTTTGCTGTTGAGTCTTTATGACTGGATAATCTATATTTTACTGCAAGTTGATAAACTAAGCTTCTACAGACTCTTCTTCTTCCTGGTGGTTCAGTGAACAGGCTCGGGGGTCCTAAGGCAAGTAATTTGGTTATCTTCAGGAATAGGTTGGTTGGAACAGGTTCCTTGGGTTGTTTGTTTCTCCTACATTCAATCAGTTTCTACTATTCTAACTTTTTATTTACAGTTAAATGATTTTCTTCATAGTAGAATTATTATTTATAGTTATATAGAAGAAACTATTTTATTTTCTGACTTAAGGATGATATGTTTTAAGAATGATTAAGTAAATTAAATGAATGATTAAATTCTTTTATGTATTTTTCCCATACTGTTATCTGTATAGTACTCTAGTATAAGAAAGTAAAATTAATAGAGATGAGTGATAGGCAGAATGCCATTTGAATGAATAGATAAACACAGTAGTATTTCTTTTGAATTATGCCATTTCAATCATATGTTTAAAACGCACGAAATAGTACAGCATAGTATAAACAGATGTATAACATTCCTCTATTTCATAATAAAAGAAAAACATTTTTATTTATGCATAGATCTATATTTTCCAATTCAATTCCATTTATTTATTTTTGGTAATAATATGCATTCCAATATTATAAATCTATGGTTTCATGTATCTAGAAATATAGCAGCTGCAATTATTCTCTATACACAGTCGTTACTTACAAATGATAAGTAAACACTTATTATTTCATCACTAATTATCACATTTGATTTAATCATTAAATATAAATACCTTCACTATAAAAATCAAAACCCTAACATATCACAGGCCCTAGATTCTAAACATTTACTTAGTATATAGTTCAATAAATTTTATTTCAAGCCATTCATGGCAAAGATAGTTAAGATTTCTGAAGTTATAGCAGACATGTTTTTCCAAACCCTAAACCATATTGTTTTTACTTACTATCTATTATTTCGTGTGAAAAATACTAACAAGGCACTTAACATCACTTAACACCACTTAACAGAAGGCATGATTTTGTTTTGTATCATCATCTATCAAACCCTAACAAGAAATATACACAGTGTCGAAACCTTTAGAGACACAAGTTAAGGCCCAGTTCTTGGGTTCGATTTCTCAGTACTTTCAGGGTTACCAACGAAACCTATAGGGCAGGGTTTTGTTCGTTGAACAAGATCGAACCTTGTCGCATTTAGCCATTTTAAAACATATAACAAACCAAACTTTACCACATCATTATTTCAAACTTGAATTCCAAAAACGATACGAAGTACAGGGTCTATATACCAATAGACTTGCAACCTACTACTCTCGACCAGCGACAACTATTGTTGTTCTAAACCAAATCAATAATTTATACGAACGATTTCTCAAACCATTATTTAAACAAAACTATAACATTTCAGTACAAATGAGCCATTGTTTTTATAGAAGCAAGTGAACCCTCGGCTCTATGATTTTCGTGTTCAAAAATATAGTACAAATTCAACAGAGTTTACATTGCAGACCTTTCAAGGTTCCAAGTTTACAAAGGGTCTTTCCCTTAACAACCAGCAACACAAAAGCAAGTTCAAGGTCATTTTAAAATGACGCAGCTAATCATTACAGAGCTGAATAGCAACTTAAATATTGAGGGTTTATCCTCTTATAGTATAGTTCAAAACAAAACTTAAACTCAACCATTACTCCGAACGGGGTTGTAATTCCAATTCTCGTCACACTGCATTCACCAGCTAAACCATGCCAAAGGTACCTACAAGGTTTCAAGAACCACCGAGGCTTACCAGGAACAAGGCACTTAACATCACTTAACACCACTTAACAGAAGGCATGATTTTGTTTTGTATCGCCATCTATCAAACCCTAACAAGAAATATACACAGTGTCAAAACCTTTAGAGACACAAGTTAAGGCCCAGTTCTTGGGTTCGATTTCTCAGTGCTTTCAGGGTTACCAACGAAACCTATAGGGTAGGGTTTCGCTCATTAAACAAGATCGAACCTTGTGGCATTTATCCATTTTAAAACATATAACAAACCAAACTTTACCACATGATTATTTCAAACTTGAATTCCAAAAATGATACGAAGTACAGGGTCTATATACCAATAGACTTGCAACCTACTACTCTCGACCAGGGACAACCATTGTTGTTCTAAACCAAATCAATAGTTTATACGAACGATTTCTCAAACCATTATTTAAACAAAACTATAACATTTCAGTACAAATGAGCCATTGTTTTTATAAAAGCAAGTGAACCCTCGGCTCTATGATTTTTGTGTTCAAAAATATAGTAAAAATTCAACAGAGTTTACATTGAAGACCTTTCAAGGTTCCAAGTTTACAAAGGGTCTTTCCCTTAACAACCAGCAACACAAAAGCAAGTTCAAGGTCATTTTTAAATGATGCATCTAATCATTACAGAGTCGAATAGCAACTTAAATACTTAGGGTTTATCCTCTTATAGTATAGTTCAAAACAAAACTTAAACTCGGCCATTACTCCGAACGGGGTTGTATTTCCAATTCTAGTCACACTGCATTCACCAGCTAAACCATGCCAAAGGTACCTACGAGGTTTCAAGAACCACCGAGGCTTACCAAGAGGTAGTTGCAGCATCCTCATTCCAAGTTTTTGCTCATAGAAATCCTCCAATGAGGTAACACCTACCAATTACAGTTTAAAAATGGTTAAAACAAGAAAAATGCAGGTACAACTTAAATATTGCAGTATTATTGCTACTGTCATTAAAAACTTACCTTTAGCGTCGAAGCTCTTGGACTTAGACACACCACACCAACAAAACGACGAAGCCTGATGGAATTTGCAGCAAATACGAGTTCAAACTCAGAAGACCATTTTATGAATAGGAGAATCGAACTCCAGTTCGACTTGCATTCAAAGAAATTGACAGAAGAACCTCCTCACAAGTTCAAATGGTTGAGTCATGTTTCTATTTCACTAGAATCATAAGCCTGTAACATATAAACTCTCTCTCACAGGTCTAAGGTTCGAAACCGAGGAAGGAGTCCTCCTAACAGTAAAACTCTAACTCCCTACATTGCAGCAGCACTGTCGGTTCTTCAAACCTTACCACTAAACGCAAAATGAAGACTAGGAAAGCAATTCTTGTTACTTACCAACGAAAGAGTAGGGTTTCATTCCAAGCCCTAGATCTTGTAAAGATCAATGGTGGATTAGCTTCCAGTCGGGCACGCATAGATTCAAGAGATCATTGCAATCAATACTACATTGATTACTGCATCTACCATGTCGCCAAATCAACAAACCAAGGGCTAGTGCATGGCTCAGCTCAAAATCGTATGGTGCATTGTTGTAAACTTTATCACACGAAGACCATCCACCTACGCGTCCATTTCACATAATAGATAGGTGAAGTTAATGCTAAGACAAGAATTCGACAGTTTGAAAGCATACCAAGTACCGAGCTTTAATGCCCTGTCAAAATCGAAATCATTGCAATGTTAGATCCATAGTTCATATTCTATAATAGTTTCTAAGGTTCATTTTTAGGCATCGTGATAATGATAATACATACTAATGTATGAGCGTGAATGCATAGTTACTATAGGTTTTATATATTTCTTTCCTATAGTATATATATAGTCATTTAGGGTAAAGTCTATATAGTTTCATGCATCAGCCATGTATTTCCAAATCAATTGATAAAAGTAAGACTATAGGTATAGTTTAAGATTCTATTAATGCACAATATAATGTTAGTTCATAGCGTAAGCACTATATTCACAAGTTTGCAAATATAGTTACAAATGGACAATGGTATCACCACTTGATGTTAACGATAATAGTCATGATTTTTCATGGATGATGAATATAATAATATAAAACAAAAATGACGACATGCCTGTAATAACACTGAAAAGTTTGTAGGCTAACATGTAAACAAGAATTGGAACCAAAATATCCATATGTCCAATAACTTGTTTTGCAAGGAAGTACTTAATATTTTTCATATTACATTGATGAAGAATTGAAAGACACATGTACTCTTAACTCATGTTTGTCGTAAAATTTCTTACCTACGTTCTTCACATGGAAACATGATTCAAATGCCTTAGCTAACCATAGCTAAGTAAACCTCAGGGTACCTCGTAGGACCCCTTCGTCATCATTCAAAACAAATTGTCATCAAATTACCAAGAAAATCATAATAATACAAACCTATGTACAACATATAGTTACTTTTAGAACTTAAGCAGATCTGAAGATCGTATTATTGTGTTATGATCATAAAATGTCCTTTGTTAAAGAGATTAGCATCCATTTACTCTGCAATAGCATTTACAACTAGCATCATATGTTGTTTCGAGAAATTCGACGTGTCGTCATTATTAATTATCGTAGTTAAGAGATTTGACTATTTTTATATGTTCCGCATTAACAAATTCATTAATTATTGCCATTTTAAATTTTTTAAAATTTTTTAGTAATTTACGGGATGTTACATGTGGTATCAGAGCTCATGTTCAAAATCTAGACCTGAAAAGGTCCAAAGAACACGCAACAAAAATTTTTATTACAACAGAAATATTACTAATTCAAATTTAAACTATATGTGTTAATAATACAGAAATTGTTTTTAAGCTACAGATATGGAAGGATCGGCTGAACATATGGAGGACAGATTTCGACCCAATAGTCATAGCACGGGACAGCATTATGAAGGAGAAGTCCATGGCGAATTAAATGACAATTCATCATAATTGTTACGTGCATTCCAAGAGTTAAAAGAAGAAATTAAATTTGTAAAACAAGACAATGAGAAAATTCTGAAAGCACAAGAGGAACTTAACAAAGTACTGTTCGATCAGTGCCCAACTGATGAACAAGATAGAGGGATTGAAAATACCTCCAAGATTGAAGATGTACCTCATCAAGACAGGGGTAAGAAAATGAAAACTGATCATGCGAACAACATTTCAACATCATCAGAAGCTGCGAATGAAAAACGCAAAAAGAAACGTAATTATTCAAGTGATAGCAGCGAGGGAGATTACAAACCCAAAAGAAAAAGTCACAAATAGTATGAACAGATTTCTGGGGAGTTCAAGAAAATCAAACCCCCAACCTTCAATGGTGAAACTGAGAAAGGAGAGACAGCAGAAGCATGGCTGTCCGACATGAATAAGTACTTCCAAATTTATGATTATTCCGAATCATTGAAAGCAAATATGGCAATATACAACTTGATTGGGAAGGCAAATATTTTGTGGCAGGACATCAAAAGAGTGAAGGGCATCAAAGACAAGGATGTGAATTGGAGCACTTTTAAAAGGTACTTCAAGAAGAAGTTCTTATTGGAAAAATACTATGAAGAAAATTCCAAGGAATTTTATGATTTAAAGCTGGGAACTATGAACATGAAAGAGCTGAATAGTAAATTTATAAATTTGCTGAGGTATGTGCCATACCTCGTGGAAGAGAAACCGAATATTCAAAGATACCTGAGTTGTCTACCTTTCAACATCAAGGACAAAATAGAGTATGACAATCCAAAGACCTTAGAAGAGGCCATGAGGAAAGCAACTTTCTGTTATGACACTAATCGGAAAAGATAATGGATATCTAATTGGAAAAATCATAAACCGAGCAACTTTGAGTAGAAAAAGAAAAATTTTAGGTTTAGTGGGAATTCTGATTTCCAAAAGAAAAACTTTCCGAATCGAAATTTTCAAGGAAACAATCCCATAAATAATCATCAGCAGAATTTTATAGCTCCTAGAAATACTCCCAATGTTACCAGAACTAATGACCAAAAGGCACCTATCAAATGTTTTGAGTGTCAAGGTACTCATTATGCTTCAGAATGCCCCAAAATGAAGCGAACAGCTAATAATATTCATTCCATACAAGTTGAACCTACTGTGGGAGACTTGGCAAGGGAGATGCCCAGAATTAATGCAGCTCTAGACAACAAACAAGCTGAGCATAAAGTCTCTATGGTATAGGTTGAAGGTATGCTACAAAACCACCCTATTACTATTTTGATTGATCCAGGTGCTAGCCTGAGTTATATATCACTAGATATTGTAGAAAGTTTTAATTTGAAAACAGAAAAATTCAATAAATCCTGGTTAGTTAGATTAGCAACAGGGACAAAAAGAAAAGTATCTGATTTTTATGAAAGTTGTGTTTTATCTATGAATCAATTAAAGACACAAACTAAGTTGAATGTTTTACTTTTAGGATCTTCTGACATCTTAATAGGAATGGACTGGTTAGAATCCCATCATGTCATTCTGAATTGTTATGAGAAAAGTTTTACTTGTCTAAATGATGAAGGAGAAACAATAGAAGTACAAGGCATTCCAAGAAAGTCACTTAGACAAATTTCAGCTATGCAAGTAAAGAGATCAGTTAGAAAAGGATGTCAAATGTTTGCTGTGAATGTAGTAAATGAGGAAATAAGCACTAAATAGGACAAATTAAAACTAGAACATGTACCTGTACTAAAAGAATTCCAGGATGTTTTTCCTGAAGAGATCCCAGGATTACCCCGTAAGAGAGATCTAGATTTTACCATTGAATTAATATCGGGTGCGGTACCGAATTCTAAAGCTCCATATAGCATGAATATACTGGAATTAAATGAGTTGAAATCACAGTTGAAGGAACTGATTGATAAAAACTATATAAGACCTAGCGTGTCTCCTTGGGGAGCACATGTTAAGAAGAATGATGGCAATTTAAGACTTTCAATAGATTATCGCCAACTGAATAAGATGGCAATCAAGAATCGATATCCGTTGCCCCGCATAGGCAATCTATTTGATCAGCTGTGAGGAGCAACGATATTTTCAAAGATTGATTTGAGGTCAGGATATCATCAAGTTCGTGTGAAGGATGAGGATATTTTTAAAACAACCTTTAGAACTCGATATGGACATTATGAGTTCATAGTAATGCCATTTGGGTTAACTAATTCCCCGACAGTATTTATGTGTCTAATGAATAATATTATGCCGAAATACTTGGATAAGTTCGCTATTGTGTTCATAGATGACATTCTGGTATATTATAAAAGTAAAGAAGAACATGACGAACATCTGCGTATTATATTACAAGTTCTGAGAGATCATCAGTTATATGCTAAGTTCAGTAAGTGTGATTTTCACAAGGATAAGATTCAGTATTTAGGACACATAATTTCTAAGGAAGGAATCTCGATTAACCCCGATAAGATAAAAGCCATTAATGAATGGCCGGTTCCTAAAGATGTGTCGGATGTACGATCATTTATGGGTATTACTGGATACTATAGAAAATTCATAGAAGGTTTTTCAAAGATTGCAAACTCCATAACCTCCTTACAGAAGAAGGAGAAGAAGTTTGTATGGGATCATAAATGTTCAGACAGTTTTAAGAAGTTAAAGGAATTACTAACTACAGCGCCTATTCTAAGGATTGCAGATCCTAATAAGGATTTTATAGTATGCACCGACGCATGTAATGACGGACTCGGTGGAGTCCTAACACAAGAGGTACATGCTGTTGCATACGAGTCTAGAAAGCTGAAAATACATGAGAGGAATGATTGTACTTATGATATAGAATTATTAGCAGTAATTCATGCTTTAAAAATGGGGCGTCACCATCTGATTGGCAGAAAATTTACCTTGTTGACAAATAACATGGGACTGAAGTATTTATTAGATTAGACAAATTTGAACGATAGACAAGCTAGATGGCTAACTTTTCTAACTGAATATGATTTTGAAATTCATCACATTAAAGAGAAAGAGAACAAGGTTGTTGATGCATAAGCCATAAAGCAAAGTTAAATTTTATTTCAGCCATCAATACATAACAGATTTAGAAAATCAGACCTTTTAAGGGATTGAAACGGATGAAGAATACAAAAAATTACAAGAAAAGAAAGCAGATATCAATTCTGAAAATTCTATGGCAGATTACAGTTTAAAAGAAAATGGATTGTTGTTGTACAAAAACAGATTGTATATACCCAACATACCAAAAGTAAAAATTCTTATTTTAGATGAGATGCACAAAAATCATTATTTTGGTCATCCAAGTTATCAAAAAACCATCACTATGTTACGAAAAGAGTACTATTGGCCCAGAATGAAGGATGAAGTAGCAGAATATATAGCTAAGTGTTTTGACTGTCAAAAAGTGAAGGTTGAACATTAGCATCCGGCTGGATTGTTACAGCCATTGCCTATACCTAGCTGAAAATGGGAGATCATAAGCATAGATTTTATTACCGGACTACCAAAAAATCAGAAACAAAATGACTCCATCATGGTCGTAGTAGATAAACTCAATAATGCAACACATTTTATACTTGTAAAGACTACTCATAAGGCTTCGGATATTGTAGAAATCTTCATGAAATAGATTTTTCGATTACATGGGATACCAAAAGTGATAGTTTTAGACCGTGATTCTAAGTTTACTGGAAACTTTTGGAAGTCTTTGTTTAAAGGGTTGAATACAACCTTAAAATTCAGCACATCATTTCATCCACAAATGGATGGACGGACAGAAAGGGTGAATCAGGTATTGGAAGAAATGCTTAGGATGTATGTTAAGGACCAACCTGGTAAGTGGGAGGACTACTTGCATTTAGCAGAATTTGCATATAACAACCATTATCATGCATCAGTCAGGCTTAGCCCTTTTGAAATTCTTTATGGTAGGAAATGTGATACACCTATTTCTTGGAATGACATCATAAATAGAGTTATTTTAGGACCTGAATTGTTGTAGGAATTAGAACTAATTGTGAAATAGGTACAAAGAAATCTTAAAGTTTCCCAAGAGAGGAAAAAGAGTCAAGCAGATCTTAGAAGGACTCATAAATATTTCCAGGTTGGTGAACATGTTTTTCTTAAGGTAAGACCGAAAAAGAGTTTATTGAAATTGGGAAGCTGTGCCAAGTTTGCACCTAGGTATTGTGGTCCTTTCAAAATTTTGTCAAGGGTTGGACCCGTGGCATACCAATTGGCTTTGCCACCAAATCTAAAGATACATAATATTTTTCATATATCATTTTTAAAGAAGTATGTACACGATGCTACTCATGTTGTAAATTGGAATGAAGTACAGGTGGGACAAGACGACGATTTTCAGGTGGAACTAGATTGTATCCTCGAAAGGAGGGAAATCTACTCTGGAATCGCACCATTGGGCAGGTAAAGGTGCAATGGAAGCAACTTATCCCAGAAGAGGCAACCTGAGAGTTGGAGAGTAGTACGCAGGTAGCATACCCAACTTTGTTTAAGGAACACTCAGAGAGTGATTAAACAACATCGATGACGATGTTGAGATTTAAGGGGGGGTGTATGTCACCTACCCAAATTCTGAAGACTAATTATTTTATTTGCAAAATACATTATGTTAAATTTTAATTACAAAGTTTTGTAATTATGACCAAATCTGGTCAAGGATGATTGTAATGACTTATTATTATTATTTAATAAATTAAACAAGAGACAAACACCCAAAGGAACTGTTAAATGAGTATTCACTAACCCACTAGGAAGAATGAAAGATGTTAGAAGGCATGGGATAGATGGCAGCATTTGCACTCCACCACTAGCTATTGGTTATGGGACAACTACCTCTAAATTTGTGGCATTATCCCCCAGGTTGGTGGAAGAGGGTTGTTATCTCATTAATGACCAGGTAAACCACTAAAAGGTCTAGGCAGCCTAGATAAGGAAATTCGAACTGAGCAGGCAACTCCACAATATTTTTTGCAGAAATATTTCCTCAAGTGTATCAGGTGATCACTGATAGATTCGAATAGGGAGGCTAAGTGGTAGTGCATTGTGAGTCTACTAGTTATTCTGAGAAGGACACCAGAGGTGCTAGTGCGGATCTCTTTGATTGATGAGTCTTTATGACTAGATAATCTATAGTTTACTGCATGTTGATGAACTAAGCTTCTACATACTCTTCTTCTTCCTAGTGGTTCAGTGAATAGGCTCGGGGGTCCTAAGGCAAGTAATTTGGTTGTCTTCAGGAATAGGTTGGGTGGAACATGTTCCTTGGGCTATTTGTTTCTCCTACAGTCAATCAGGTTCGACTGTTCTGACTTCTTATTTACAATTAAATGCTTTTTTGCATGGTAGAATTATTATTTACATTTATACAGAAGAAACTTTTTTCTTTTTTCTTTTTTTGTGACTTAAGGATGATATGTTTTAAGAATGATTAAGTAAATTAAATGAACGATTAAATTCTTTTATGTACTTTTCTCATACTGTTATCTGTATAGTACTCTAGTACAGAAAAGTAAAATTAATAGTAAAGAGTGATAGGTAGAATGCCATTTGAATGAATAGATAAACATAGTAGTATTTATTTTAGATTCTGCCATTTCAATCATACATTTAAAACGCAGGAAATAATACAACATAGTATAAACAGATGTATAGCATTCCTCTATTTCATAATAAAAGAAAAACACTTTTATTTTTGCACAGATCTATATTTTCCAATTCAATTCCATTTATTTTCTGATGGTAATAATATGCATTCCAATATTATAAATCTATGGTTTCATGTATCTAGAAATATAGCAGCTGCAATTATTCTCTATACAGATTCGTTACTTACAAATGATAAGTAAACACTTATTATTTCATCACTAATTATCACATTTGATTTAATCATTAAATATAAATACCTTCACTATAAAAATCAAAAGCCTAAGATATCACAGGCCCTAGATTCTAAACATTTACTTAGTATACAGTTCAATAAATTTCATTTCAAGCCATTCATGGCAAAGATAGTTAAGATTTCTAAAGTTATAGCAGACATGTTTTTCCAAACCCTAAACCATATTATTTTTACTTACTATCTATTATTTCGTGTGAAGAATACTAACAAGGAACTTAACATCACTTAACACCACTTAATAGAAGGCATGATTTTGTTTTGTATCGTCATCTATCAAACCCTAACAAGAAATATACATAGTGTCGAAACCTTTAGAGACACATGTTAAGGCCCAGTTCTCGGGTTCGATTTCTCAGTACTTTAAGGGTTATCAATGAAACCTACAGGGTAGGGTTTTGTTCGTTAAATAAGATCGAACCCTGTGGCATTTAGCCATTTTAAAACATATAACAGACCAAACTTTACCGCATCATTATTTCAAACCTGAATTCCAAAAACGAGATGAAGTACAGGGTCTATATACCAATAGACTTGCAACCTACTACTTTCGATCAGAGACAACTATTGTTGTTCTAAACCAAATCAACAGTTTATACGAACGATTTCTCAAACCATTATTTAAACAAAACTATAACATTTCAGTACAAATGAGCCATTGTTTTTACAGAAGCAAGTGACCCCTCGGCTCTATGATTTTCGTGCTAAAAAATATAGTAAAAATTCAATAGAGTTTACATTGCAGACCTTTCAAGGTTCCAAGTTTACAAAGGGTCTTTCCCTTAACAACCAGCAAAACAAAAGCAAGTTCAAGGTCATTTTTAAACGATGCAACTAATCATTATAGAGCCGAATATCAACTTAAATACTGAGGGTTTATCCTCTTACAATATAGTTCAAAACAAAACTTAAACTCGTCCATTACTCTGAACGGGGTTGTATTTCCAACTCTCGTCACACTACATTCACCAGCTAAACCATGCCAAAGGTACCCACGAGGTTTCAAGAACCACCGAGGCTTACCAGGAGGTAGTTATAGCACCCTCATTCCAAGTTTTTGCTCATAGAAATCCTCCAACGAGGTAACACCTGCCAATTACAATTTAAAAAGGGTTAAAACAAGAAAAATGCAGGTACAACTTAAAGATTGCAGTATTATTGTTATTGTCATTAAAAAATTACCTTTAGCGTCGAAGATCCTGGAATTAGACACACCACACCAACAAAACGACAGAGCCTGATGGAATTTGCAACAAATACGAGTTCAAACTTAGAAAATGATTTTATGAATAGGAGAATCGAACTCCAGTTCGACTTGCATTCAAACAAACTGACAGAAGAACCTCCACACAAGTTCAAATGGTTGAGTCGTGGCTCTATTTTGCCAGAATCATAATCCTGTAACATATAAACTCTCTTTCACAGGTCTAAGGTTCGAAACTGAGGAAGAAGTCCTCCTAACAGTAAAACTCTAACTCCCTACATTGCAGCAATACTGTCGGTTCTTCAAACCTTACCACTAAACGCAAAATGAAGACCAGGAAAGCAATTCTTGTTACTTACCAACGAAAGACTAGGGTTTCATTCCAAGCCCTAGATCTTGTAAAGATCAACGGTGGATTAGATGCCAGTTAGGCACGCAGAGATTCGAGAGATCATTGCAATCAATACTACATTGATTACTGCATCTACCAAGTCACCAAATCAACAGACCAAGGGCTAGTGCATGGCATAGCTTAGCATCGTATGGTGCATTGTTGTAAACTCTATCACGTGAAGACCATCCACCTACGCGTCCAATTCACATAACAGATAGGCAAAGTTAATGCTAAGACAAGGATTCGACAGTTTGAAAGCATACCAAGTACCGAGCTTTAATGCCCTATCAAAATCGAAATCATTGCAATGTTAGATCCATAGTTCATATTCTATAATAGTTCCTCAGGTTCATTTTTAGGCATCATGATAATGATAATACATACTAATGTATGAGCGTGAATGCATAGTTACTATAGGTTATATATATTTCTTTCCTATAGTATATATATAGTCATTTAGGGTAAAGTCTATATAGTTTCATGCATTAGCCATGTATTGCCAAATCAATTGATAAAAGTAAGACTATAGGTATAGTTTAAGATTCTATTAATGCACAATATAATGTTAGTTCATAGCATAAGCACTATATTCACAAGTTTTCAAATAAAGTTACAAATGGACAATGGTATCACCACTTGATGTTAACGATAATAGTCATGATTTTTCATGGATGATGAATATAGTAATATAAAACAAAAATGACGACGTGACTGTAATAACACTGAAAAGTTCATAAGCTAACACGTAAACGAGAATTGGAACCAATATATCCATACCTCCAATAACTTGTTTTGCAAGGAAGTACTTAATATTTTTCATATTACATTGATGATGAATTGAAAGACACATGTACTCTTAACTCATGTTTGTCGTAAATTTCTTACCTGCGTTCTGCACATGGAAACCGGACTCAAATGCCTTAGTTAAACGTAGCTAAGTAAAACTCAAGGTACCTCGTAGGACCCCTTCATCATCATTCAAAACAAACTGTCAGCACATTACCAAGAAAATCATAATAATACAAACCTATGTACAACATATAGTTACTTTTAGAACTTAAGTAGATCTGAAGATCGTATTATTGTGTTATGATCATAAAATGTCCTTTGTTAAAGATATTAGCATCCATTTAGTCTGCAATAGCATTTACAACTAGCATCATATGTTGTTTCGAGAAATTCGACGTGTTGTCGTTATTAATTATCCTAGTTAAGAGATTTAACTTTTTTTATATGTTCCACATTAACAAATTCATTAATTATTGCCATTTTAAAAAAATTTAAAATTTTTGGTAATTTACGGGATGTTACAAGAAGCATGACCATCCACGTCTACTAGATTCCTCGCTTATAGAGCGAATGAAATCCTGCCATGTGTTTTTCTCTTTGGCCCGAGAGATTTCTGACATTTACGGCTTTCTCTGCAGGAAAACTCATATTTTATCCTCAATATATGCGTGTTGTTTTGTCAGACGAGTTCTGCATACAGTTTCCTGACCATGGTACCGCCTGTCCACAAGTTACTTTGGGATGAGTGAGATAGCGACCTAGAAGAATTCGACACATTGTTGGACAATTTTTTTCTATCTTGCCTTCAATTTGTTTCAAGGTTTTATTTTCAGATCAACCGTTGCAATATGTTGTATATCCATAAAAATTTATTCCGTTCAATATTGAAGTGCTTCCCCTCCACTTTTCTGCATAGATAAAACTCGACCAGTTCTTCTTCTGTAGGATGGAATCTGAAGCCCTTCCTGTCTTTGTCTTTCATACTACAGGAAGAATTGGGCAAATTCCCGAAAATGCTTCATTACCACGATGACCCACATATTTGTTTGATAAACTCCCAAAAATGCTTCATTATCTTCATCACCTCACGACACAATTCCCGAAAATGCTTCATTACCACGATGTGATTCTGTAAATTCTCGGCATGCCAGATAAGTTATAATAAACGGAAGCTCCAATGAGTTTGCGTAGATCAAAAGCTACAAAAGCTACGATATTTTTCTCCAACGCGCAAGTTCTTGGTCGTTGATGAAAAACATTCAGTGGACATTAGTCGAGGTCGATGGGGTACCTTCCCAAAAATACTTGTGATAGAGTTTTCGTAAGGTTGTTGGTCGACGGGATTTTCTCTATTGCAAATGGACGATCTCCTAGACTGACGTCGACAAGTTTCGACAGGTTTCGATAGGCGAGTTTGTGCCGAAGGAAACTAGTCGAGGTAATATTGCTCACAGTAGAAGAAGCATCAAGTTTCTGCATGTAGAAAATTTTGAGATCTTCTGGGCCACGGATGTGCCAACAGGCAACTCTGTTTAGAGTATTACAAAACTACGTTTAGAGCATACAACGCCATATCAATCATTTATGCCCTCATTATTTAAATCCCAATACAAACACTGAAAACATATGTGGGTCATCATGGCAATGAAGCAGCGATGTCCTTGAAATTCCATCGACATTCTAATACATGGAGCTATCCTTCTCTAATACCAATCCCATCGTCTATCCAATACCAATTCTGAAAACATAGAGCTATCCTTCTCTGATTAACATTTTTGGCTTCGACATCTTCATAAATTTGGTTGATCACAGCAAATGATCATACATACTTGCGCTCGACAGTCATTGAAAAATTCTTGCATTTGTGTGCAATAACAATGAACCGATGGCAACAGTCGACATTCATTGACCATGGTTAGAAACATTAAAGATGTTCTCCATCGGTTGGAGTCTGCTTCTAACAAAAAACAATCCCTGGTCGAAATGCCAAGCTAGTCGTCGTACTCTAGAGTCGACCATAAAGATTGAACAATGGCTGGCAAAGTCGACAATTGCTTCATAGCTGATCGACTGAATAGTAGGTTCGACAAGTGACTGACTAACTTACTAGGAAGACTTGTCACAACGTTGACTAGCAGACAAGATGAAAAGCTCTGTCGATGGAATTCCAAGATGGGAACTGGATGGAGAAGGGAACGAGTGCATGCTCAATCAAAAGACCATCGACTTATTAAAATATTGCTTTATGTCTACCTGTCGATTGCTGACTAGAGTTGTTTCTTTATGCGTACCTGTCGACTAGATGGTGAAACTAGTCGATCTGGAAAACGTCGACTAGTGGGAATGGGATGCAAGGAGTAAACCATTTTTGCCCCTTAGTGTCAATGTTATTGTGTTTACCATTTGGTATCTTTCCCGTAGTTTCTCTGTTTTAAGGAAATTCCTAAGACGCGTACTCTGTTGCAGTTTGAGTCCATTTTCCATTGCCCAACCTTCATAGATTTCCCATCTATGTGACTATTTTCCATTGTTCTTACTTTTCCCTGCTTTTCTTGGAGTCTAATGGAGAATGCAAAGGTTTTGCAAGAGTTGGGTAGTGCATTACAAACATTGTGGCAAGGCAAAATACAGGAAAACGAAATTTGTTTGTATTTAGTCTCTATTAGCGTTGCTCCATAATGTCTCAAAATGAATTTGATAAATTTAGTGGATAAGAATAATAATTTATTAATAAATATATCTCTACGGTTGAAATCTTGAAACATCTGAATATTTTGCTGGAGTATTTGCAGATGCCGATATGTTTGGGTCAGTTTTACAAATATGAATTTGTACTGAAGCTGAAGAGCATACCAGGATTGGTGCAGTGGCCAATGCTTAGAATCCTAGATGTTAGTGGGTTGTCAGAGTTAGAACAACTACCAAGTATGGAAACATTGACATATTTTGAGGAGTTATGGGTAGATGGGTGTGTGGAGTTGAAGAGCATACGGGGGTTGGAGCATGCGACAAAGCTCCGAATCCTAAATGTTACTAGGCTGTCCAAGTTAGAAGAGTTGCCAAGTATGGAATCATTGACATCTTTGGAGAAGTTGTAGGAAGAGGGGTGTGTGAATTTGAAGAGCATACGGGGGTTGGAGCATGCGACAAGGCTTAGAATCCTAGATCTTAGTGGGTCTTCTGTGTTAGAAGAACCTCCAAGTATGGAAACATTGATATCTCTGGAGAAATTGAGGGTAGAGGGGTGTGTGAAGTTGAAGAGCATAGTGGGGTTGGTGAGCTAACAAAGCTTCTAAAGCCAAGTTTGTACTCTTTCTACGAGACAGAGGAGAAATGTAACGTACCCACCCATTCAACCAAGGCAAGGAAGGGTACGTGATGCCAATCTTCGGGGATTTGACCTAAAAATTCAGCCCATTCATTAGATTCATACCATTAAAAACAAGAGTGTGCAGATGCAATCAAGCAAGTATGCACAGCGGCATTAAAACATCATACACACACAATTCATGCTCATCTAGCATATCAAATTAATCATCAAATTAAATATTGCAGAAGTAAATACACATCAGATACTTATCTTCCTTTCGCAATTATCCCAAGCAAATAGCTATGTTGCTGCAACGTTCCACCCAACCGTAGGCTCTTCGACGGTATATACTCAGTCCGTCCGAAGGGAACCCCTGAGTTGGGCATGATTTTTACAAAGAAAAGGGGACATTCAAGCTCACACACAACCTATTAACCATTTCATCTCAGCCAAGCTAGTCCAACTGGGTTTATCAAGATACACTTGAACCTGGATGCTTACTCTCAAGCTCAAGACAAAACAATGGATTGCCCATTACCCATACCCTAACACATTTACAACAGAGGTGCTCACAACACAGGGACCACATTGGCTCTCCCAACTTGTGGTTTACCCAAACGAATTGTGGAATTTCAAATTCAACCCCCAGGAAGCAAAATCGATTTCTCCCACTAGTTATGATCCTTTCCAATGGCATAAACGACCTCCAGGAAGACTCAAAAACGTTTTGTTCTCTTCCCCACTGGTAATCAACACAAAAATGCCCCTTCCCAGCTAAAAGATGAAGGGGAACACAGAAAACCCAGGGAGGAAAATGCCCAGGCAGCTAGAGCTGCGTGAGAGAGCAAGGCAACGGTGAATAATGGCTTAGAGAGCAATTTCGTGGCTCTTTTCTTTCCCAAGGAGACAAACAAAATTTTCCATGAAGGGTGGCTTTCCCATACCTGAATTTGGACATCCATACCTCTCCATTCCCAAGGCCTTAACTACCCCAACCAACTCTTAAATGATTGGGTACAAAAGTCAACATGGGTAGTTGAGGGTTTGATGGGTTCTCCCATTGACACTTGGCTTGACTTGATTGGCTCCAAGGGTTTGAATGTTTTTCCTCCCAATTCCTTGTGAAATCATGCCCCATCTCTTTGTTGCATTGCATAGCTAGTTGTAGGTATTTTTATTAAAATGCATATTACATGATGTTGAAGTTCCAATGTGCCTGGCTAGCACGCAAACCATATGCATCAATAAATCGATGGCGGGGCCTTGGCCTTGAGCTCCTCACCACGATTTCATAACAATATTACATCATTTAAGATGTTAAAGTGATAGGGTCTAGATGGGGACGTGACATTCCCCTCCCCTTGGAATAACACCGCCCTCGGTGTTCCAACACTTACGAATAAATACTCACTTTACATATGCCTCAAAATTCACAAATGGGGGCAGGTCTGTCCTGCATTCCATCTCTTTACTTTGAACTTTCAGGATCAAGTCCTTTGGCTTCCTCAAGCTGCTCCTGCTAGCTTTGGTCTTCCAGCTCTGCAGGTGGGCATTGCTCCAGAGCAATCCCTTCCCTTTATTCACCTTCCAGTTGATGTACAAGTCTGGAATTTCATGGATTCCATCTTTCTTATTGTCCCGACAACTATATGAGGAAGACTTCTAGCCAAAACAAATAGCTTTTGGCCTGCTGCCATGATCAATGTGCACAACTGGCCCTCACTTTTCTCACTAGCAATCACTTGGCTAGTAACAGCTGCAACACTGGCTTTCAATGTCTCTCCTGTGAGACTTATCATGGCAATTCCTGTTAGGACAAGCATATCACAATATTAAAATTAGTCAATTATTTTCCCTAATTGACTTGGAACATCCATGCTTTACTCATGGGGCTTCCACGCATTTCATGCTTTCCACATACACATGAACTCATTCATGTTCATCCTTTCACAGGAAAATAACTATTTCAGCATTCACAATTCTGATTCAAGCAAATAAACACATTCTTCTTCTAGTCATGACATGTATTCAACAATTCTTTGTTTTATAAATGCATCAAAAAAAAAAGAGAAGAGTAAGAGTTTTCTCCCTCTTAGTCTTGTTTTATTACGGAGCTATGCCATCACTGTGGTTTCATGCTCCTTAGTCTCTTTTACTTTAATGTGAATGCTTGAATTGCTCTTTATTGTCTATGACACTTAGTGTCTAAGGTCTATTTAAATATTTTCAACTTGGGTACCCCTTCCCATTCTGCTTACCGAACCTTTGGCTGCTATGACCCACTCATGTCCACTAGCACCATTTTTCAGGACTGCTCATGCTGAGCTCTTTAGGATAGTCACATGTCCACATGCATCTCTAGGATGCCTTCATAATCCTTGCTTCCAGCAATACCTACACTCAAACATTGAATCAATTCACATGTTTAGTTTATTTTCATACGATTTATCTCTAAACAAGAGTTTAGGGAATCATAACCAAATCATATACACATGTATATTCATAAGCAAGAAGTTGCAAGGTAACCAAATACTTATTAGTATTGGGTGTCTTCACTTTATTCCACAGGATCCTTCTTTGCTTTACGAGCCTTGGATTTCCCGTGGACACAATTATGAATCCTGGGCCAGCATGTAGGCTACTCCACAATCATTCGAATAGGAAATGCTAAACTAGTGCACTAACTGGTTTTATCAATTGTTTAAGGGGTATTGGGCCAGCATACATGCTGTTTCACAATATTAAGTGATTAATGCCAATCTAGTTACTCCCTGGATTTATCAAGGATTTCATAGTGCACAACCAGTTACTCTCCGGTTTTATCAAGGATTTCATAGTGCACAACCAGTTACTCTCTGGTTTTATCAAGCGTTTGTGGCTTTTTCAGGGTCCTTACTTCCTGCAATGTCCAAGGTTTCCAACAAAGAAGCAATAGTGTATTAGCTTGGTTGTCATAAGACTTATACCTGAAATCTTCATTATTCCAAACAAAAATTAAATGAAAATGAATACTTATCTATATTGCACATTTTCCTCGCCACTCCATAGGTTTCCTTCTTTGCTTTACAATCCTCGGATCACCTGTGGGGTGGATGCTTGGCCAGCACACATGCTGCTCCACAACATCATCCAAATAGGAAATGCCAAGCCAGTACGCCAACTGGGTTTATCAGGCATCCCTAACATCAGTATTCTAAGCCAGTACGCCGACTGGGTTTATCAAGCATTTCAAAAATCAGTATGCTAAGCCAGTACACCAATTGGGTTTATCAAGCATTCAATAACCATTTCCAAGCCAGTTCTCTGACTGGGTTTGTCAGGAAATAACACCCAAATAACCAATACCTCCACAACATGCAAATAAGCAATGCCAAGCCAGTACGCCGACTGGGTTTGTCAGGCATCAATCTAACAACATGCCAAGCCAGTACACCGTCTGGGTTTATCAGCCATCCAACAACCATTGCCAAACCAGTACACCGATTGGTTTTATCAGGAAATATGAACAACATAACATGATTACGTGGCTCCTTCTCTTATGCAACCAGTGGTTCCTTCCAAGAACTCTATAGGTGACTCACTTGACTGCAGGCTAGAATGGCCCCACAATACCCACTCACACTAAACAAGGATGATACCCCTTTTCTGCAACACAGCTCCTTGGGCCTATCCATCTCTTCTAGTGTCCTTTAGTGTGAACGTAGAAAGGTTACCACTACCCATACAGACCTCTTGAGCACCTTTTCTTCACTTTGTCTCTTACGTGCAACACCAAATTGCATCTGTGTAAGCTGATAGCACAAGAAGGATAAGCAGACTCATCAGTATTGCTGCTCTAAAATTGTAACCATATTTCATAACATTCACTATCAAGTATTGAAACACCAGGAATGCGTCCATTCCCTTAGGGTGTAGTCAATATTGAAAACCCTTATCATAACCCAACATCTGAAAGGTATGCATCCCTTTCCGATGTGAGCCATGTAGGACCTAATCATACTCAAGCAGTCTGGAATAATAATGAAATAATAAAACATGCTTTGCATATTATGTCTAGTAGCCAGACATGCATATTCTTTAGCTGGGGTTATAGAATACTCATCCGTTTTACAGATGTATCTTTTTTTATTGGCGAAGAATGGGGGCTCCCTTCTCTGAGTCAATAGTCCTTCGGGTTTCCACCCCAATATTTTCACGTTCCTTAACCCACACATGCCTTCTTGGCATAATTTTACTATCTCACTCACATGCTTTACCAACATCTAGTTTGGCTGAGACATTATCAACGTTTACAATGGCGTTTCACCCGAAACCCATTTCCAAAGCATGGGATCCTTCCCATCTAGTTTGGCTTCTGCAGGCCATCACACATGGTCTTCCTGCAATGCGTCATCATGGCACACTTATCAAATAGCCAAACAATCAGCAACATTTAGCAATAAGCCTCAAATATGATTGTTTCATAACCAATCAATAACATTAACAATTAAATTCAACATGAATTTACAATTCTGTCTCCTACAGAAATTGATTTGCTTAGCAATGAGGCTATCCTTGTATTGTTTGGCTCTCGTAAGTGGTATCACTCTGTCCATTATGGTTTCACCCTTGCTACCATACCTAAACATCCACCTACAACATGTCCTCCTGACACAATTCTATATAAGCCAAACAGTCATTAGCAATTATAAGCAAATTCTCAAATCTGAAGTTTGTAAATCTGTTTTCCTACAGAAATTAGATTTGCAACCATGAGACTATTCTCATAAACTTAAACTAGACAATTTTCAGATTTGTTTCATGCATAAATTACAACCATGAGAACCTTCTCATAACCTTTGGCTTCTGCACATGGTAGATCTCGGTCTTTACTATGGACTTATCCTCATTGACATACGTAAGACTTTTCTACCTGAAAACTGAAACTTCAATCAGCCAAACACGTTGTGAGTATCTATGCACGTAATCATTCATTGCCATAATAGTCACTAAAGTGATCTCAGAATTATAATACTCAATAATTCAAACACCTTCAGTTGTTTAACATTTGAAATGCAATGAAATATATACATTTCTATATATGCATCATTATCACAATAAAATTGCAAGACATAGTCACACTATCCATGCAATTTAAATAACTGTAAATACTCATTACTTCATATTCCATGCAGCTCTGTCCTTCCAACAGAGTGCTTTAGTATCCCATCACATGTCTACCTTCTTCATGCAATCCTTCTCCTGCATTCATAACAGCTTATGAAATGGTCCCAAGATTAACAATAGTCCACCTTTTCATCTATTATCTAACTGCATTGAAACATATATATGTCACACCCATGCATTCATGCAATATATTTCAACATGTGCACCTACACATGCATGCATATTTACAACATTTACCGAATATTTCAATGCACATCTCTTCAATGCCATCTTGCATGATTTCATGAATACTATGCATTCAAACATACTATGGCCTAACCATGATTACTACATACAACATGCACTACCATGACAGGTCCATAAGTCCTCAGTTGCTTTGGTTGTTAAACTCACAACCAATATTCACAAATGACATGCTATGAATTCATATGAATGCATTGAGGTTTCTAAAAACTATAGGGTGTAAGGCTCCCTGCCCTCACCTACCCGCACCTCACCATACTTGGTGGGTTGGCATTCACATTTAGGCACTCAATGCAAACCAAATCACCTTAGTTTAAGCTTAGTTGAATAGACTCACCAAATCCTCTTTCAACATTCATGCAATTAAGCACCGTTAACCCTTACCTGCATGGCTGTTATTAATATCGCTTGATGTTACCTGATCAGTCGGCCTCTTACCAAGGCTACTCAGTCCTTTTTCCAACATCACGATCATGGATTTGTTGCACCATCCTCTCTTCATGAGGTTGTATGCAACAATCATCATCCACATCCTTTAGCCATGCTTCAGTTGTCTATGGTCCTACAACCAATGCGAACACAACTTAATTATTAGCAACCACCATCATTTGATCTTAAGTGGCTCATTGCATATGTAAATCCTCACTTTTTTTTACCAATATGCAATATCATATACATGCAAAAACATTTTCACATGCACTTGTGCGATATGCCATCTATCTATCCCTTTTGCATTTCCAACATTCCTATGCCATAACTTGTAAAATACAAAAACAATAGCAATAGCGGAGTTAAGGAATTATCCCTTTCCAAGCATGACATGGGGTCCCTTCTCCATGTCATAGTTGATCCTTTTCTTGGTTTCCCTACCAAGCACGCAAGGAATCATTATCTATGATCTTCTCATGAATTAACAATTCAGTATATACATACGTATATAACATTCATTATGCAATTCTTATGCTATAAACAAAGATAGTTTAAGGTGAGGAATTTCCCTTTCATCCTCCATAATGGGTATTACAACCCATTTCTCTTACTGAGGATTTTGCAACCTTCTATGCAATTCTTACTCTTCATCCCAAGAATGCATTTCACACTTTCAACGACTGTCTTTCGGGGGACGACGGGGGTCAAGGGGTATTTTTTCAACTTTTGGCGCCTGAAAAATCTCTCTGAAAAATGACTGAAATTCCTTGTTTTGGAGCAACTCAGCGAGTTCTTTCAACCTGTTTCGGGCCAACTCGCCGAGTTCTTCCGGTCGAAGACTCAATTTTTCCTTTCGATCCGTTGCGGACCAACTTGTCGAGTCCTTCCGCCGTTGCGGGGCGACTTGCCGAGTTCTCCCGCTGTTTTGGAGCAACTCGCCGAGTTCTCCCGCTGTTTCGAAGTAACTCGCCAAGTTCGTCCGAAATTTCTTCTTTGACGCCGAAAACACTTCGAAAGTTTTTCGAACCAACTCGCCGAGTCCGGCCGCCAAAAACACTTAGAAATTTTTTTGAAATTTTTCTTCCTTTCCCCTGGCACTTCTACAACTTCAGGCCAACTTGCCGAGTTCTTCCGCCGTTGCGGAACAACTCGCTAAGTTCTTCCACAGTTTCAGCAAACTTATTGATTTGTTTTGCTGCGTTGCGGAATGACTTTCCGAGTCCTTCCGCCGTTGCGGACGAACTCACTGAGCTTTTTTTTCCGTCGGCTCAGTTTTTGGCAGAAACTCATAGACACTTAGAAAAATTTTGAAAATTTGAAATTTTTGAAAATTTTCTTAACTTTCAGTGCTAAGCAGGAAGCATACTTACCTCTGCAAGTTGTGACAGGTAGCCCATGAAGGCCCAATGCTGCAACCAGCAGCTCTGATACCATTTTGTAACATACCCACCCATTCAACCAAGGCAAGGAAGGGTACGTGATGCCAATCTTCAGGATTTGACCTAAAAATTCAGCCCATTCATTAGATTCATACCATTAAAAATGAGAGTGTGCAGATGCAATCAAGCAAGTATGCACAACGGAATTAAAACATCATACACACACAATTCATGCTCATCCAGCATATCAAATTAATCATCAAATTAAATATTGCAGAAGTAAATACACATCAGATACTTATCTTCCTTTCGCAATTGTGCCAAGCAACTAGCTATGTCACTGCAACGTTCCACCCAACCGTAGGCTCTTCGACGGTATATACTCAGTCCATCTGAAGGCCACCCCCAAGCTGGGCATGATTCTTACAAGGAAAAGGGGACATTCAAGCTCACACACAACCCATTAACCATTTCATCTCAGCCAAGCCAGTCCAACTGGGTTTATCAGGCTACACTTGAACCCTGGATGCTTACTCTCAAGCTCAAGCCAAAACAATGGATTTTCCATTACCCATACCCTAACACATTTACAACAGAGGTACTCACAACACAGGGACCACATTGGCTCTCCCAACTTGTGGTTCACCCAAACGAACTGTGGAATTTCAAATTCAACCCCCAGAAAGCAAAACCGATTTCTCCCACTAGTTATGATCCTTTCCAATGGCATAAACGACCTCCAGGAAGACCCAAAAATGTTCTGTTCTCTTCCCCACTGGTAATCAACACAAAAATGCCCCTTCCCAGCTAAAAGATGAAGGGGAACACAGAAAACCCACGGAGGAAAATGCCCAGGCAGCTAGAGCTGTGTGAGAGAGCAAGGCAATGGTGAATAATGGTTTAGAGAGCAATTTCGTGGCTCTTTTCTTTCCCAAGGAGACAAACACGATTTTCCATGAAGGATGGCTTGCCCATACCCGAATTTGGATAGCCATACCTCTCCATTCCCAAGGCATTAACTACCCCAACCAACTATTGAATGATTGGGTACAAAAGTCAACATGGGTAGTTGAGGGTTTGATGGGTTCTCCCATTGACACTTGGCTTGACTTGATTGGCTCCAAGGGTTTGAATGTTTTCCCTCCCAATTCTTTGTGAAATCATGCCCCCATCTCTTTGTTGCATTGCATAGCTAGTTGTGGGTATTTTGATTAAAATGCATATTACATGATGTTGAAGTTCCAATGTGTCTGGCTAGCACGCAAACCATATGCATCAATAAATCGATGGCGGGGCCTTGGCCTTGAGCTCCTCACCGCGATTTCATAACAATATTACATCATTTAAAATGTTAAAGTGATAGGGTCTAGATGGGGACGTGACAAGAAAGGTGTTCGACATGGTATGTTTCATGAGATTCTTGGTGTTTGTCGGTGTCCCAATTTAGTGGGCGTAGTAAACCAACAGTGCTGCATCCCATTCTTATAGATCGAAATTACACAATGCTGCTAATATTGCATCAGACAAATCTTTAAGCTTGAGGAAGACTTGTTTGACCCATTATTTAGCAAAAAAAAATTGGATGATAAATGCCATTGGCTATTTTGTTCTTCTTGATTTGGAAATGCACCAAAACAATGGTAGAAAACAAATCACAGATCAGGAAATACGGGTATTTTGGATATGGGCGTGACTAGACATTTTGGTAAATATGAATATCATATATTCGACCACGACAATGGGATATTGCTCATCGACATGGACATTGATTTCAGCCTCACATTGCCTCCTTATGGTGAGAACATGTCATTTATTTATGCAGTCAAACCACGCAGAAGGTGTCGACCAATATATTGTAGTGAGTGGAGGTGGCTCGAACCTGTTGGAGGAGGAAATAAAGAATACATGCAAGAAAAGCAATATTATATTGTTATGATGCTCTGAATACATTGTTGAACCCATATATCAATGGACTGGTCGATTGCATGAGACGAACAAAGCTTAGAAATACACTACTGACGTGCTAGGGAAGCCCATAGAAATGAAAGCGATCAGAAGAAGATCAACCGACAATCCAGTATTTAGTTTGCCTAGAGAATCACTTTGTTGAGTATGTAACTGTTAGGGTTGTGCTGCGAGATAGGCTTATGATATCTCTATCAACCCATCGTCTAGAAGCATTTATTGGTGGGATGGCTTATATTGCTCTATGTGCGGGTAAGACAGTTATCTATCCCTTCCTCATTCATCGAGTCACCATTTGAGGTATTATGTTTGAACCTACTATTCAGTTGATCATCTATGAAGCAATTGTCAATTTTGCCAGTCGTTGTTTCAATTTCTGCCTTTGTGCGCAAAACCCAATGTTGAAGAGTCAGAACCTTCAAATTGTAGTCACCATTGGCCCATTTTATTGTAACCCTAGAATCACCATATACCTTCATGCCCACAAGCCCAAAGATATTAGCAGTCTTCAGGACACACCACAATGCCAAAAGTTCCACCTTTGTGTTGGTTCCAGCTCCACAGTTGAGTCGAAGTGTGAAATAGTAGTTCTTGTTCAAAAATATCACACCACCAGCTGCACACATTCCTTGCTGAGCAGCCCCATCAAAAAACAATACCGGCTGGTTGACCATGAATGAGAACAGGCCAATCGTTTTAGACCCCACAATAAAATCAAGTTATGTAAATATCAATGTTTAAATATAATATATAATGATGTAAAATGGTTATGAAAGGGGATATGATTTTTTG
Organism: Larix kaempferi; assembly: GCA_027924585.1. Taxonomy (NCBI): domain Eukaryota; kingdom Viridiplantae; phylum Streptophyta; class Pinopsida; order Pinales; family Pinaceae; genus Larix; species Larix kaempferi. The sequence goes on from BSBM01000756.1 coordinate 3,375,352, forward strand.
GAATTTCTTTTACATGATGTGTTTTAAATAAAGCTATCTATCTCCTTTGACTTATGAAACTAAACATTAAATGCAGGTATACAAATTGGTGGGAGATCCTTTCACATATTTATGGAAATATATAATAAATATAATCATTAAGGAAATTGTAAAACTCTTATGTTCTTCTAAATTCCTTATTACCTTTTGGGAGAAGTGCCGTCCAGTGAATTGACAAAGCACCCTGCAGCTGATTGAATCTGCGTGTGTGGTACCGCTGCTCTGGTTAAATGGAAAGGCCCACCTCACGTAACCATTCATCAATTATTCTCTGGGAGCAGTGAGTTCTCAATACATTCCACTTGGGCGAAGTGTCATTTAGTGAACTGACAGGCCACCCTTCTGCTAATTGAATCTGCGTTTGTAGTACCGTTGCTCTTCTTGAATGGAAATTAGGCCCACCTCAAGTAACCATTCATCATTTTATCATTGCAGTTTTGCAATTGTCATCGAGAAAATTTGTTTTTTCGTCAGTCCAGGGTCTCCAAAAATGTGGAGTGTATTAGTAATACTTAATATTATGTGCATTGTATCATACACAAATATTCACCAAGCTATGGTTGTTAGTGAACACTACTCTACACTACATTTTCATAATAACTTAGTTCATCTTGAATATATAAGATATGTGGGGATTGCTGCATCATATAACTTGTAATTTTGTAGTAAAGCAGATAATGATTGTTGAGTTATAGTAGAGAATAAATATGGACTAAGAGTAGGAAACCACTATTAAATTTTGGTCCTCAATTGACACTTGTTTGATGGTTTTTTAGTATCTTTAGCATGTTGTTAGTTAAGTAACTTTAAAGGCATCGAAGCAACGTAATTAAACATAATTATCGGCAACACGTGCCTCTACCAGTATAACCCTAGGTGCTCCACACACCCCGCAAGCATGGGACATGGGTAAAGCCGAGCTCTTTACAACATGTAACTTCATATCAAGCAAAACGCCAATGAGCCACACCCATAAGAACTAGTAAAACATGAAACTTTAATGTTACTTAAAAAATGTGGAACAAATATAGAACTATTGAACATTACTTAAACCATGTCATAAACGTGGAACCAATGTTCTTAGAATGGCTTGAACATCCTTGAAGACATATCCTAAACATGGAACCAACATCCCTTAAGAGATATTCCTAATTTGGCACGAACGTCCCTTAAACATGAAACGAATCTCTTTTAAGAGACGTTCCTAACATGAGACGTTCCGGACAGAAACGGTGAATCAGGTATTGGAAGAAATGCTTAGGATGTATGTTAAGGACCAACCTGGTAAGTGGGAGGACTACTTGCATTTAGCAGAATTTGCATATAACAACCTTTATCATGCATCACTCAGGCTTAGCCCTTTTGAAATTCTTTATGGTAGGAAATGTGATACACCTGTTTCTTGGAATGACCTCGTAAATAGAGTTATTTTAGGACCTGAATTGTTGTAGGAATTAGAACTAATTGTGAAATAGGTACAAAGAAATCTTAAAGTTGCCCAAGATAGGCAAAAGAGTCAAGCAGATCTTAGAAGGACTCATAAATATTTCCAGTTTGGTGAACATGTTTTTCTTAAGGTAAGACCGAAAAAGAGTTTATTGAAATTGGGAAGCTGTGCCAAGTTTGCACCCAGGTATTGCGGTCCTTTCGAAATTTTGTCAAGGGTTGGACCCATGGCATACCAACTGGCTTTGCCACCAAATCTAAAGATACATAATATTTTTCATATATCATTTTTAAAGAAGTATGTACATGATGCTACTCATGTTGTAAATTGGAATGAAGTATAGGTGGGACAAGACGGCGATTTTCAGGTGGAACCGGATTGTATCCTCGAAAGGAGGGTAAATCTACTCTGGAATCGCACCATTGGGAAAGTAAAGGTGCAATGTAAGCAACTTATCCCAGAAGAGGCAACCTGAGAGTTGGAGAGTAGTACGCGGGCATCATACCCAACTTTGTTTAAGGAACACTCAGAGAGTGATTAAACAACATCGATGACGATGTTGAGATTTAAGGGAGGGGGTGTATGTCACCTATCCAAATTCTGAAGACTATTATTTTATTTGCAAAATACATTATGTTAAATTTTAATTACAAAGTTTTGTAATTATGACCAAATCTGGTCAAGGATGATTGTAATGACTTATTATTATTATTTAATAAATTAAACAAGAGACAAACACCCAAGGGAACTGTTAAATGAGTATTCACTAACCCACTAGGAAGAATGAAAGCTGTTAGAAGGCATGGGATAGATGGCAGCATTTGCACTCCACCACTAGCTATTGGTTATGGGAAAACTACCTCTAAATTTGTGGCATTATCCCCCAGGTGGGTGGAAGAGGGTTTTTAGCTCATTAATGACCAGGTAAACCACTAAAAGGTCTAGGCATCCTAGATAAGGCAATTCGAATTGAGCAGGAAGCTCCACAATATTTTCTGCAGAAATATTTCCTCAAGTGTATCAGGTGATCACTGAGAGATTCGAATAGGGAGGCTAAGTGGTAGTGCAGTGTGAGTCTGCTAGTTATTCTGAGAAGGACACCAGAGGTGATAGTGTGGATCTCTTTGATTGATGAGTCTTTATGACTGGATAATCTATATTTTACTGCAAGTTGATGAACTAAGCTTCTACAGACTCTTCTTCTTCCTAGTGGTTCAGTGAATAGGCTTGGGGGTCCTAAGGCAAGTAATTTGGTTGTCTTCAGGAATAGGTTGGGTGGAACAGGTTTTTTGGGCTGTTTGTTTCTCCTACAGTCAATCAGGTTCGACTGTTCTGACTTCTTATTTACAATTAAATGCTTTTCTACATGGTAGAATTATTATTTACATTTATACAGAAGAAACTTTTTTTTTTCCTGACTTAAGGATGATATGTTTTAAGAATGATTAAGTAAATTAAATGAATGATTAAATTCTTTTATGTACTTTTCTCATTCTGTTATCTGTATAGTACTCTAGTATAGAAAAGTAAAATTAATAGTAAAGAGTGATAGGAAGAATGCCATTTGAATGAATAGATAAACACAGTAGTATTTATTTTAGATTCTGCCATTTCAATCATACGTTTAAAACGCAGGAAATAGTACAGCATAGTATAAACAGATGTATAGCATTCCTCTATTTCATAATGAAAGAAAAACACTTTTAGTTTTGCATAGATTTATATTTTCCAATTCAATTCCATTTATTTTCTGATGGTAATAATATGCATTCCAATATTATAAATCTATGGTTTCATGTATCTAGCAGCTGCAATTATTCTCTATACAGATTCGTTACTTACAAATGATAAGTAAACACTTATTATTTCATCACTAATTATCACATTTGATTTAGTCATTAAATATAAATACCTTCATTATAAAAATCAAAAGCCTAGATATCACAGGCCCTAGATTCTAAACATTTACTTAGTATACAGTTCAATAAATTTCATTTCAAGCCATTCATGGCAAAGATAGTTAAGATTTCTGAAGTTATAGTAGACATGTTTTTCCAAACCCTAAACCATATTATTTTTACTTACTATCTATTATTTCGTGTGAAGAATACTAACAGGGCACTTAACATCACTTAACACCACTTAACAGAAGGCATAATACTACATTGATTACTGCATCTACCAAGTCACCAAATCAACAGACCAAGGGCTAGTGCATGGCACAGCTTAGCATCGTATGGTGCATTGTTGTAAACTGTATTATGTGAAGACCATCCACCTACGCGTCCACTTCACATAACATATAGGAAAAGTTAATGCTAAGACAATGATTCGATAGTTTGAAAGCATACCAAGTACCGAGCTTTAATGCCCTATCAAAATCAAAATCATTGCAATGTTAGATCCATAGTTCATATTCTATAATAGTTCCTCAGGTTCATTTTTAGGCATCATGATAATGATAATACATACTAATGCATGAGCGTGAATGCATAGTTACTATAGGTTATATATATTTCTTTCCTATATTATATATATAGTCATTTAGGGTAAAGTCTATATAGTTTCATGCATTAGCCATGTATTTCCAAATCAATTGATAAAAGTAAGACTATAGGTATAGTTTAAGATTCTATTAATGCACAATATAATGTTATTTCATAGCATAAGCACTATATTCACAAGTTTTCAAATAAAGTTACAAATGGACAATGGTATCACCACTTGATGTTAACGATAATAGTCATGATTTTTCATGGATGATGAATATAGTAATATAAAACAAAAATGACGGTGTGACTGTAATAAAACTGAAAAGTTCATAATCTAACACGTAAACGAGAATTGGAACCAATATATCCATACCTCCAATAACTTGTTTTGCAAGGAAGTACTTAATATTTTTCATATTACATTGATCATGAATTGAAAGACACATGTACTCTTAACTCATGTTTGTTGTAAAATTTCTTACCTGCGTTCTGCACATGGAAACCGGACTCAAATGCCTTAGTTAAACATAGCTAAGTAAACCTCAAGGTACCTCGTAGGACCCCTTCATCATCATTCAAAACAAACTGTCAGCACATTACCAAGAAAATCATAATAATACAAACCTATGTACAACATATAGTTACTTTTAGAACTTACGCAGATCTGAAGATCGTATTATTGTGTTATGATCATAAAATGTCCTTTTTTAAAGAGATTAGCATCCATTTAGTCTGCAATAACATTTACAACTAGCATCATAAGTTGTTTCGATAAATTCGACGTGTCGTCGTTATTAATTATCCTAGTTAAGAGATTTAACTTTTTTTATATGTTCCACATTAACAAATTCATTAATTATTGCCATTTTAAAAAAATTTAAAATTTTTGGTAATTTACGGGATGTTACAAGAAGCATGACCATCCACGTCTGCTAGATGCCTTGCTTATAGAGCGAATGAAATCCTGCCACGTGTTTTTCTCTTTGGCCCGAGACATTTCTGACATTTACGGCTTTCTCTGCAGGAAAACTCATATTTTATCCTCAATAGATGCGTGTTGTTTTATCAGACGAGTTCTGCATACAGTTTCCTGACCATGGTACCGCCTGTCCACAAGTAACTTTGGGATGAGTGAGATAGCGACCTAGAAGAATTCGACACATTGTTGGACAATTTTTTTCTATCTTGCCTTCAATTTGTTTCAGGGTTTTATTTTCAGATCAACCGTTGCAATATGTTGTATATCCATAAAAATTTATTTCGTTCAATATTGAAGTGCTTCCCCTCCACTTTTCTGCATAGATAAAACTCGACCAGTTCTTCTTTTGTAGGATGGAATCTGAGGCCCTTCCTGTCTTTGTCTTTCATACTACAGGAAGAATTGGAAAAATTCCCGAAAATGCTTCATTACCACGATGACCCACATATTTGTTTGATAAACTCTCGAAAATGCTTGATTATCTTCATCACCTCACGACACAATTCCCGAAAATGCTTCATTACCACGATGTGATTCTGTAAATTCTTGGCATGCCAGATAAGTTATAATAAACGGAAGCTCCAACGAGTTTGCGCAGATCAAAAGCTACAAAAGCTACGAGATTTTTCTCCAACGCGCAAGTTCTTGGTCGTCGACGAAAAACATTCAGTGGACATTAGTCGAGGTCGAAGGGGTACCTTCCCAAAAATACTTGTGATAGATTTTTCGTAAGGTTGTTGGTCAACAGGATTTTCTCTATTGCAAATAGACAATCTCCTATACTGACGTCGACAGGTTCCGACAGGTTTCGATAGGCGAGTTTGTGCCGAAGGAAACTCGTCGATGTAATATTGCTCACAGTAGAAGAAGCATCAAGTTTCTGCATGTAGAAAATTTTGAGATCTTCTGGGCCATGGATGTGCCAACAGGAAACTCCATTTAGAGTATTACAAAACCACATTTAGAGCATACAACGCCATATCAATCATTTATGCCCTCATTATTTAAATCCCAATACAAACACTGAAAAAATATGTGGGTCATCATGGCAATGAAGCATCGATGTCCTTGAAATTCCATCGACATTCTAATACATGGATCTATCCTTCTCTAATACCAATCCCATCGTCTATCTAATACCAATTCTGAAAACATGGAGCTATCCTTCTCTGATTAACATTTTTGGCTTCGACATCTTCATAAATTTGGTTGATCACAGCAAATGATCATACATGCTTGCGCTCGACAGTCATTGAAAAATTCTTGCATTTGTGCGCAATAACAATGAACCGATGGCAACAGTCGACATTCATTGACCATGGTTAGAAACATTAAAGATGTTCTCCATCGGTTGGAGTCTGCTTCTAACAAAAAACAATCCCTGGTCGAAATACCAAGTTAGTCATCGTACTCTAGAGTCGACCATAAAGATTGAACAACGGCTGGCAAAGTCGACAATTGCTTCATAGATGATCAACTGAATAGTAGGTTCGATAAGTGGTTGACTAACTTACTAGGAAGACTTGTCACAACGTTGACTAGCAGACAAGATGAAAAGCTCAGTCGATGGAATTCCAAGATGGGAACCGGATGGAGAAGGGAACGAGTGCATGCTCAATCAAAAGACCATCGACTTATTAAAATATTGCTTTATGTCTACCTGTCGACTGCTGACTAGAGTTGTTTCTTTATGTGTACCTGTCGACTAGATGGTGAAACTAGTCGATCTGGAAAACGTCGACTAGTGGGAATGGGATGCAAGGACTAAACCATTTTTGCCCCTTAGTGTCAATGTTATTGTGTTTACCATTTGGTAGCTTCCCCGTAGTTTCTCTGTTTTAAGGAAATTCCTAAGACACGTCCTCCATTGCAGTCTGAGTCCATTTTCCATTGCCCAACCTTCATACATTTCCCATATATGTGACTATTTTCCACTGTTCTTACTTTTCCCTGCTTTTCTTGGAGTCTAATGGAGAATGCAAAGGTTCTGCAAGAGTTGGGGAGTGCATTACAAACATTGTGGCAAGGCAAAATACAGGTAAACGAAATTTGTTTGTATTTAGTCTCTATTAGCGTTTCTCCACAATGTCTCAAAATGAATTTGATAGATTTAGTGGATAAGAATAATAATTTATTAATAAATATCTCTCTACGGTTGAAATCTCGAAACATCTGAATATTTTGCTAGATTATTTGCAAATGCCGATATGTTTGGGTCAGTTTTACAAATATGCATTTGTACTGAAGCTGAAGAGCATACCAGGATTGGTGCAGTGGCCAATGCTTAGAATCCTAGATGTTAGTGGGTTGTCAGAGTTAGAACAACTGCCAAGTATGGAAACATTGACATCTTTTGAGGAGTTATGGGTAGATGGGTGTGTGGATTTGAAGAGCATACGGGGGTTGGAGCACGCGACAAAGCTCCGAATCCTAAATGTTACTAGGCTGTCCGAGTTAGAAGAGTTGCCAAGTATGGAATCATTGACATCTTTGGAGAAGTTGTGGGAAGAGGGGTGTGTGAAGTTAAAGAGCATATGGGGGTTGGAGCATGCGACAAGGATTAGAATCCTAGATCTTAGTGGGTCTTCTGTGTTAGAAGAACCTCCAAGTATGGAAACATTGATATCTCTGGATAAATTGAGGGTAGAGGGGTGTGTGAATTTGAAGAGCATAGTGGGGTTGGTGAGCTAACAAAGCTTCTGAAGCCAAGTTTGTACTCTTTCTACGAGACAGAGGAGAAATGTAATGTACCCACCCATTCAACGAAGGCAAGGAAGGGTACATGATGGCAATCTTCGGGGATTTGACCTAAAAATTCATCCCATTCATTAGATTCATACCATTAAAAACAAGAGTGTGCAGATGCAATCAAGCAAGTATGCACAACGGCATTAAAACATCATACACACACAATTCATGCTCATCTAGCATATCAAATTAATCATCAATTTAAATATTGCAGAAGTAAATACACATCAGATACTTATCTTCCTTTCGCAATTATCCCAAGCAAATAGCTATGTTGCTGCAACGTTCCACCACACCGTAGGCTCTTTGACGGTATATACTCAGTCCGTCCGAAGGCCACCCCCGAGTTGGGCATGATTCTTACAAGGAAAAGGGGACATTCAAGCTCACACACAACCTATTAACCATTTCATCTCATCCAAGCTAGTCCAACTGGGTTTATCAGGATACACTTGAACCCTGGATGCTTACTCTCAAGCTCAAGCCAAAACAATGGATTTCCCATTACCCATACCCTAACACATTTACAATAGAGGTACTCACAACACAGGGACCACATTGGCTCTCCCAACTTTTGGTTCACCCAAACGAATTGTGGAATTTCAAATTCAACCCGTAGGAAGCAAAATCGATTTCTCCCACTAGTTATGATCCTTTCCAATGGCATAAGCGACCTCCAGGAAGACTCAAAAACGTTTTGTTCTCTTCCCCACTAGTAATCAACACAAAAATTCCTTTTCCCAGCTAAAAGATGAAGGGGAACATAGAAAACCCAGGGAGGAAAATGCCCAGGCAGCTAGAGCTGCGTGAGAGAGCAAGGCAACGGTGAATAATGGCTTAGAGAGCAATTTCGTTGCTCTTTTCTTTCCCAAGGAGACAAACACGATTTTCCATGAAGGGTGGCTTGCCCATACCTGAATTTGGACATCCATACCTCTCCGTTCCCTAGGCCTTAACTACCCCAACCAACTCTTGAATGATTGGGTACAAAAGTCAACATGGGTAGTTGAGGGTTTGATGGGTTCTCCCATTGACACTTGGATTGACTTGATTGGCTCCAAGGGTTTGAATGTTTTCCCTCTCAATTCCTTGTGAAATCATGCCCCCATCTCTTTGTTGCATTGCATAGCTAGTTGTGGGTATTTTTATTAAAATGCATATTACATGATATTGAAGTTCCAATGTGCCTGGCTAGCATGCAAACCATATGCATCAATAAATCGATGGCAGGGCCTTGGCCTTGAGCTCCTCACCACGATTTCATAACAATATTACATCATTTAAGATGTTAAAGTGATATGGTCTAGATGGGGACGTGACATTCCCATCCCCTTGGAATAACACCGCCCTCGGTGTTCCAACACTTAGGAATAAATACTCACTTTACATATGCCTCAAAATTCACAAATGGGGGCAGGTCTGTCCTGCATTCCATCTCTTTACTTTGAACTTTCAGGATCAAGTCCTTTGGCTTCTTCAAGCTGCTCCTGCTAGCTTTGGTCTTCCAACTTTGCAGGTGGGCATTGCTCCAGAGCAATCCCTTCCCTTTATTCACCTTCCAGCTGATCTACAAGTCTGGAATTTCATGGATGCCATCTTTCTTGTTGTCTCGACAACTATATGAGGAAGACTTCTAGCCAAAACAAATAGCTTTTGGCCTGTTTCCATGATCAATGTGCACAACTGGCTCTCACTTTTCTCACTAGCAATCACTTGGCTAGTAACAACTGCAACAATGGCTTTCAATGTCTCTCGTGTGAGACTTATCATGGCAATTCCTGTTAGGAGAAGCATATCACAATATTAAAATTAGTCAATTATTTTCCCTAATTGACTTGGAACATCCATGCTTTACTCATGGGGCTTCCACACATTTCATGCTTTCCACATACACATGAACTCATTCATGTTCATCCTTTCACATGAAAATAACTATTTCAGCATTCACAATTCTGATTCAAGCAAACAAACACATTCTTCTTCTAGTCATGACATGCATTCAACAATTCTTTGTTTTATAAATGCATCAAAAAGGAAAGAGAAGAGTAAGATTTTTCTCCCTCTTAGTCTTGTTTTATTACGGAGCTATGCCATACTGTGGTTTCATGCTCCTTAGTCTCTTTCACTTTAATTTGAATGCTTGAATTGCCCTTTATTGGCTATGACACTTAGTGTCTAAGGTCTGTTTAAATATTTTCAACTTGGGTACCCCTTCCCATTCTGTTTACAGAACCTTTGGCTGCTATGACCCACTCATGTCCACTAGCACCATTTTTCAGTACTGCTCATGCTGAGCTCTTTAGGATAGTCACATGTCCACATGCATCTCTAGGATGCCTTCATAATCCTTGCTTCCAGCAATACCTACACTCAAACATTGAATCAATTCACATGTTTAGTTTATTTTCATAGGATTTATCTCTAAACAAGAGTTTAGGAAATCATAACCAAATCATATACACACGTATATTCATAAGCAAGAAGCTGCAAGGTAACCAAATACTTATCAGTATTGGGTGTCTTCACTTTATTCCACAGGATCCTTCTTTGCTTTACGAGCCTTGGATTTCCTGTGGACACAATTATGAATCCTGGGCCAGCATGTAGGCTACTCCACAATCATTCGAATAGGCAATGCTAAGCCAATGCACTAACTGGTTTTATCAATTGTTTAGGGGGTATTGGGCCAGCATACACACTGTTTCACAATATTAAGTGATTAATGCCCATCTAGTTACTCCCTGGATTTATCAAGGATTTCATAGTGCACAACCAGTTACTCTCTGATTTTATCAAGGATTTCATAGTGCACAACCAGTTACTCTCTGGTTTTATCAAGCGTTTGTGGCTTTTTCAGGGTCCTTACTTCCTGCAATGTCCAAGGTTTCCAACAAAGAAGCAATCGTGTATTAGCTTGGTTGTCATAAGACTTATACCTGAAATATTCATTATTCCAAACAAGAATTAAATGAAAATGAATACTTATCTATATTGCACATTTTCCTCGCCACTCCACAGGTTTCCTTCTCTGCTTTACAAGCCTCGGATCACCTGTGGGGTGGATGCTTGGCCAACACACATGCTGCTCCACAACATCATCCGAATAGGAAATGCCAAGCCAGTACGCTGACTGGGTTTATCAGAAATCCCTCACATCAGTATGCTAAGCCAGTACACCGACTGGGTTTATCAAGCATTTCAAAAATTAGTATGCTAAGCCAGTACGTCGACTAGGTTTATCAAGCATTCAATAACCATTTCCAAGCCAGTTCTCTGACTGGGTTTGTCAGGAAATAACACCCAAATAACCAATACCTCCAAAACATGCAAAGAATCAATGCCAAGCCAGTACACCGACTGGGTTTGACAGGAATCAATCTAACAACATGCCAAGCCAGTACACCGTCTGGGTTTGTCAGGCATCCAACAACCATTGCCAATCCAGTACACCGACTGAGTTTATCAGGCAATATGAACAACATAACATGATTACGTGGCTCCTTCTCTTATGCAACCAGTGGTTCCTTCCAAGAACCCTATAGGTGACTCACTTGACTGTAGGCTAGCATGGCCCCACAATACCCACTCACACTAAACAAGGATGATACCCCTTTTCTGCAACACAACTCCTCGGGCCTATCCATCTCTTCTAGTGACCTTTAGGGTGAACGTAGAAAGGTTACCACTGCCCATACAGTCCTCTTGAGCACCTTTTCTTCACTTTGCCTCTTACGTGAAACACCAAATTGCATCTGTGTAAGATGATAGCACAAGAAGGATAAGCAGACTCATCAGTATTGTTGCTATAAAATTGTAACCATATTTCATAACATTCACTATCAAGTATTGAAACACCAGGAATGCGTCCATTCCCTTAGGGTGTAGTCAATATTGAAAACCCTTATCATAACCCAACATCTGAAAGGTATGCATCCCTTTCTAATGTGAGCCATGTAGGACCTAATCATACTCAAGCAGTCTGGAATAATAATGAAATAATAAAACATGCTTTGCATATTAAGTCTAGTAGCCAGACATGCATATTCTTTAGCTGGGGTTATAGAATACTCATCCATTTTACAGACGTATCTTTTCTTTATTGGCGAAGAATGGGGGCTCCCTTCTTTGAGTCAACAGTCCTTCAGGTTGCCACCCCAATATTTTCACATTCCTCAACCCACACATGCCTTCTTGGCATAATTTTACTATCTCACTCACATGCTTTACCAACATCTAGTTTGGCTGAGATATTATCAACGTTTACAATGGCGTTTCACCCGAAACCCATTTCCAAAGCATGGGATCCTTCCCATCTAGTTTGGCTTCTGCAGGCCATCACACATGGTCTTCCTACAATGCGTCATCATGGCACACTTATCAAATAGCCAAACAATCAGCAACATTTAGCAATAAGCCTCAAATATGATTGTTTCATAACCAATCAATAACATTAACAATTAAATTCAACATGAATTTACAATTCTGTCTCCTACAGAAATTGATTTGCTTAGCAATGAGGCTATCCTTGTATTGTTTGGCTCTCGTAAGTGGTATCACTCTGTCCATTATGGTTTCACCCTTGCTACCATACCTAAACATCCACCTACAACATGTCCTCCTGACACAATTCTATATAAGCCAAACAGTCATTAGCAATTATAAGCAAATTCTCAAATTTGAAATTTGTAAATCTGTTTTCCTACAAAAATTAGATTTGCAACCATGAGACTATTCTCATAAACTTAAACTAGACAATTTTTAGATTTGTTTCATGCATAAATTACAACCATGAGAACCTTCTCATAACCTTTGGCTTCTGCACATGGTAGATCTCGATCTTTACTATGGACTTATCCTCATTGCCATACGTAAGACTTTTCTACCTGAAAACTGAAACTTCAATCAACCAAACACATTGTGAGTATCTATGCACATAATCATTCATTGCCATAACAGTCACTAAAGTGATCTCATAATTATAATACTCAATAATTCGAACACCTTCAGTTGTTTAACATTTGAAATGCAATGAAATATATACATTTCTATATATGCATCATTATCACAATAAAATTGCAAGACATAGTCACAATATCCATGCAATTTAAATAACTGTAAATACTCATTACTTCATATTCCATGCAGCTCTGTCCTTCCAACAGAGTGCTCTAGTAGCCTATCACATGTCTACCTTCTTCATGCAATCCTTCTCCTGCATTCATAGCAGCTTATGAAATGGTCTCAGGATTAACAATAGTCCACCATTTCATCTATTATCTAACTGCATTGAAACATATATATGTCACACCCATGCATTCATGCAATATATATCAACATGTGCACCTACACATGCATGCATATTTACAACATTTACCGAATATTTCAATGCACATCTCTTCAATGCCATCTTGCATGATTTCATGAATACTATGCATTCAAACATACTATGGCCTAACCATGATTACTACATACAGCATGCACTACCATGATAGGTTCATAAGTCCTCAGTTGCTTTGGTTGTTAAACTCACAACCAATATTCACAAATGACATGATATGAATTCATATGAATGCATTGAGGTTTCCAAAAACTATAGGGTGTAAGGCTCCCTTCCCTCACCTACCCGCACCTCACCATACTTGGTGGGTTGGCATTCACATTTAGGCACTCAATGCAAACCAAATCACCTTATTTTAAGCTTAGTTGAAGAGACTCACCAAATTCTCTTTCAACATTCATGCAATTAAGCACCGTTAACCCTTACCTGCATGGCTGTTATTAATATCGCTTTATGTTACCTGATCAATCGGCCTCTTACCAAGGCTACTCAGTCCTTTTGCCAACATCATGATCATGGATTTGTTGCACCATCCTCTCTTCATGAGGTTGTATGCAACAATCATCATCCACATCCTTTAGCCATGCTTCAGTTGTCCATGGTCCTACAACCAATGCGAACACAACTTAATTATTAGCAACCACCATCATTTGATCTTAAGTGGCTCATTGCATATGTAAATCCTCACTTTTTTTTACCAATATGCAATATCATATACATGCAAAAACATTTTCACATGCACTTGTGCAATATGCCATCTATCTATCCCTTTTGCATTTCCAGCATTCCTATGCCATAACTTGTAAAATACAAAAACAATAGCAATAGCGGAGTTAAGGAATTATCCCTTTCCAAGCATGACATGGGGTCCCTTCTCCACGTCATAGTTGATCCTTTTCTTGGTTTCCCTACCAAGCACACAAGGAATCATTAGCTATGATCTTCTCATGAATTAGCAATTCAGTATATACATACGTATATAACATTCATTATGCAATTCTTATGCTATAAACAAAGATAGTTTAAGGAGAGGAATTTCCCTTTCATCCTCCATAATGGGTATTACAACCCATTGCTCTTATTGAGGATTTTGCAACCTTCTATGCAATTCTTACTCTTCATCCCAAGAATGCATTTCACACCTTCAATGACTGTCTTTCGGGGGACGACGGGGGTCAAGGGGGCTTTTTTCAACTTTCGACGCCTGAAAAATCTCTCTGAAAAATGACTGAAATTCCTTGTTTTGGAGCAACTCAGCGAGTTCTTTCAACCTGTTTCGGGCCAAATCGCCGAGTTCTTCCGGTTGAAGACTCAATTTTTCCTTCCGATCCATTGCGGACCAACTTGCCGAGTCCTTCCGCCGTTGCAGGGCGACTTGCTGAGTTCTCCCACTGTTTTAGAGCAACTCGCCGAGTTCTCCTGCTGTTTTGAAGCAACTCCCCAAGTTCTTCCGAAATTTCTTCTTTGACGCCAAAAACACTTCGAAAGTTTTTTGGACCAACTCGCCAAGTCCGGCTGCCGAAAACACTTAGAATTTTTTTTGAAATTTTTCTTCCTTTCCCTTGGCACTTCCACAACTTCGGGCCAACTTGCCGAGTTCTTCCGCCGTTGCGGAACAATTCGCTAAGTTCTTCCGTAGTTTCAACGAACTTATTGATTTGCTTTGCCACGTTGCGGAACGACTTGCCGAGTCCTTACGCCGTTGCGAACGAACTCACTGAGCTTTTTTTTCCGCCGGCTCAGTTTTTGGCAGAAACTCATAGACACTTAGAAAAATTTTGAAAATTTGAAAATTTTGAAATTTTTCTTAACTATCAGTGCTAAGCAGGAAGCATACTTACCTCTGCAAGTTGTGACAGGTAGCCCAGGAAGGCCCAATGCTGCAACCAGCAGCTCTGATACCATTTTGTAACATACCCACCCATTCAACCAAGGCAAGGAAGGGTACGTGATGCCAATCTTCGGGGATTTGACCTAAAAATTCAGCCCATTCATTAGATTCATACCATTAAAAACAAGAGTGTGCAGATGCAATCAAGCAAGTATGCACAGCGAAATTAAAACATCATACACACACAATTCATGCTCATCCAGCATATCAAATTAATCATCAAATTAAATATTGCAGAAGTAAATACACATCAGATACTTATCTTTCTTTCACAATTGTCCCAAGCAACTAGCTATGTCGCTGCAATGTTTCACCCAACCGTAGGCTCTTCGACGGTATATACTCAGTCCATATGAAGGCCACCCCCAAGCTGGGCATGATTCTTACAAGGAAAAGGGGACATTCAAGCTCACACACAACCCATTAACCATTTCATCTCAGCCAAGCCAGTCCAACTGGGTTTATCAGGCTACACATGAACCCTGGATGCTTACTCTCAAGCTCAAGCCAAAACAATGGATTTCCCATTACCCATACCCTAACACATTTACAACAGAGGTACTCACAACACAGGGACCACATTGGCTCTCCCAACTTGTGGTTCACCCAAACGAACTGTGGAATTTTTAATTCAACCCCCAGGAAGCAAAACCGATTTCTCCCACTAGTTATGATCCTTTCCATTGGCATAAACGACCTCCAGGAAGACCCAAAAACATTTTGTTCTCTTCCCCACTGGTAATCAACACAAAAACACCCCTTCCCAGCTAAAAGATGAAGGGGAACACAGAAAACCCAGGGAGGAAAATGCCCAGGCAGCTAGAGCTGCGTGAGAGAGCAAGGCAATGGTGAATAATGGTTTAGAGAGCAATTTCGTGGCTCTTTTATTTCCAAATGAGACAAACACGATTTTCCATGAAGGGTGGCTTGCCCATACCCGAATTTGGACAGCCATACCTCTCCATTCCCAAGGCATTAACTACCCCAACCAACTCTTGAAAGATTGGGTACAAAAGTCAACATGGGTAGTTGAGGGTTTGATGGGTTCTTCCATTGACACTTGGCTTGACTTGATTGGCTCCAAGGGTTTGAATGTTTTCCCTCCCAATTCCTTGTGAAATCATGCCCCCATCTCTTTGTTGCATTGCATAGCTAGTTGTTGGTATTTTTATTAAAATGCATATTACATGATGTTGAAGTTCTAATGTGTCTGGCTAGCGCGCAAACCATATGCATCAATAAATCGATGGTGGGGCCTTGGCCTTGAGCTCCTCACCACGATTTCATAACAATATTACATCATTTAAAATGTTAAAGTGATAGGGTCTAGATGGGGACATGACAAGAAAGGTGTTCGACATGGTATGTTTCCTGAGATTCTTGGTTTTTGTCGGTGTCCCAATTTAGTGGGCGTAGTAAACCAGCAGTGCTACATCCCATTCTTATAGATCAAAATTACACAATGCTGCTAATATTGCAACACACAAATCTTTAAGCTTGAGGAAGACTTGTTTGACCCATTATTTAGCAAAAAAAATTTGGATGATAAATGCCATTGGCTATTTTGTTCTTCTTGATTTGGAAATGCACCAAAACAATGGTAGAAAACAAATCACAGATCAGGAAATACGGGTATTTTGGATATGGGCGTGACTAGACATTTTGGTAAATATGAATATCATATATTCGACCATGACAATGGGATATTGCTCATCGACATGGACATTGATTTTAGCCTCACATTGCCTCCTTTGGTGAGAACATGTCATTTATTTATGCAGTCAAACCACGCAGAAGTTGTCGACCAATATATTGTAGTGAGTGGAGGTTTCTCGAACCTATTGGAGGAGGAAATAAAGAATACATGCAAGAAAAGTTATATTATATTGTTATGATGCTCTGAATGCATTGTTGAACCCATATATCAATGGACTGGTCGATTGCATGAGACGAACAAAGCTTAGAAATACACTACTGACGTGCTAGGGAAGCCCATAGAAATGAAAGCGATTAGAAGAAGATCAACCGACAATCCAGTATTTAGTTTGCCTAGAGAATCACTTTGTTGAGTATGTAATTGTTAGGGTTGTGCTGCCAGACAGGCTTATGATATCTCTATCAACCCATCGTCTAGAAGCATTTGTTGGTGGAATGGCTTATATTGCTCTATGTGCGGGTAAGACAGTTATCTATCCCTTCCTCATTCATCGAGTCACCATTTGAGGTATTATGTTTGAACCTACTATTCAGTTGATCATCTATGAAGCAATTGTCAATTTTGCCAGTCGTTGTTTCAATTTCTGCCTTTGTGTGCAAAACCCAATGTTGAAGAGTCAGAACCTTCAAATTGTAGTCACCATTGGCCCATTTTATTGTAACCCTATAATCACCATATACCTTCATGCCCACAAGCCCAAAGATATTAGCAGTCTTCAGGACACACCACAATGCCAAAAGTTCCACCTTTGTGTTGGTTCCAGCTCCACAGTTGAGTCGAAGTGTGAAATAGTAGTTCTTGTTCAAAAATATCACACCACCAGCTGCACACATTCCTTGCTGAGCAGCCCCATCAAAAAACAATACCGGCTGGTTGACCATGAATGAGAACAGGCCAATCGTTTTAGACCACACAATAAAATCAAGTTCTGTAAATATCAATGTTTAAATATAATATATAATGATGTAAAATGGTTATGAAAGGGGATATGATTTTTTGGAATTTCTTTTAGATGATGTGTTTTAAATAAATCTATCTATCTCCTTTGACTTATGAAACTAAACATTAAATGCAGGTATAAAAATTGGTGGGAGATCCTGTCACATATTTATGGAAATATATAATAAATATAATCATCAAGGAAATTGTAAAACTCTTATGTTCTTCTAAATTCCTTATTACCTTTTGGGAGAAGTGCCGTCCAGTGAATTGACAAAGCACCCTGCAGCTGATTGAATCTGCGTGTGTGGTACCGCTGCTCTGGTTAAATGGAAAGGCCCACCTCACGTAACCATTCATCAATTATTCTCTGGGAGCAGTGAGTTCTCAATACATTCCACTTGGGCGAAGTGTCATTTAGTGAATTGACAGGCCACCCTTCTGCTAATTGAATCTGCGTTTGTAGTACCGTTGCTCTTCTTGAATGGAAATTAGGCCCACCTCAAGTAACCATTCATCATTTTATCATTGCAGTTTTGCAATGGTCATCGAGAAAATTTGTTTTTTCGTCAGTCCAGGGTCTCCAAAAATGTGGAGTGTATTAGTAATACTTAATATTATGTGCATTGTATCATACACAAATATTCACCAAGCTATGGTTGTTAGTGAACTCTACTCTACACTACATTTTCATAATAACTTAGTTCATCTTGAATATATAAGATATGTGGGGATTGCTGCATCATACAACTTGTAATTTTGTAGTAAAGTAGATAATGATTGTTGAGTTATAGTAGAGAATAAATATGGACTAAGAGTAGGAAATCACTATTAAATTTTGGTCCTCAATTGACACTTGTTTGATGGTTTTTTAGCATCTTTAGCATGTTGTTAGTTAAGTAACTTTAAAGGCATCAAAGCAACGTAATTAAACATAATTATCGGCAACACGTGCCTCTACCAGTATAACCCTAGGTGCTCCACACACCCCGCAAGCATGGGACATGGGTAAAACCGAGCTCTTTACAACATGTAACTTCATATCAAACAAAACACCAATAACCCACACCCATAGGGACTACTAAAACATAAAACTTTAATGTTACTTAAAAAATCTAGAACAAACATAGAACTATTAAACATTACTTAAACCATGTCATAAACGTGGAACCAATGTTCTTAGCATGGCTTGAACATCCTTGAAGACATATCCTAAACATGGAACCAACATCCCTTAAGAGATATTCCTAATTTGGCATGAACGTCCCTTAAACCACATCCTAAACATGAAACGAATGTCTTTTAAGAGACGTTCCTAACATAGCTTGAACTTCTTTTAAGCCACGTAATGAACATCCTTAAGAGACTCCATGAATGTGACTTGAACAAGCAAATGACGTTGAAGTAATGTCCAAGAGACATGGAATGAATGTTAGTTAATGGATACAGGTTCAATTTTTGAGTTATTCTATCAACGCCATTCCACATCACTGCTACGTGGACTCAACGTAGCATGAACATCTCTTAAGGGATGTCATGAACATTGCCTTGAACATCTTATAAACCTGGCTACAGGTCAAATGAATGAGGAATTGACGTGGAGGTAACATCGAAGGAACATCGAAATAACGGCGTTTGAACATGGAACGAGCGTGAGTACTTAACAAAGACAGCTTCCAAATCTTCCAATTCGCTGAATCAATTCTTCCCATACATTCATTCTTCCAATTCGCTGAATCAGATGGGCAACCTCCCTCCCAACCCCGGGTCCCGTGGAGGAATTTGGAAGAATGAATTGACAGACCACCCTGCTACTGAGTGAATCTGCATGTGTAGTAGCGTTGTCCTTGTTGATTGTAAAGTCCCACCTCACCTAAACATCCATCTAATTCTACAAGTGGCCACACTGACTTCTCTATGTATTCCACTCAATAAATTGCTGTCGATTTTGTAGTCGTCGTGGTGGAAATTTTCCGGCGTTTTGTCAGTCCTAAGTCAGTGAGCTCTCCTGGATTGTGATATAATATAAAGCCCAAAGATTTGTAGTTATGTATTTGAAGTTTTATAAAATTTTAAGAACTGTTTTGCTTGGGTGTACACTTTTACTTTTACTTTTAAGTGTGTAGTATTCAGATATCATGTGCATTGCATTATTACTTATTATCCTAATTATATCGATATTTGTTTATATATTAAAATTTGGGGTGGATTATTATCTATGCTTTTCCTACATTGAAAGAGGATGGGAAAAGTGTACTATCAGAAGAACAAGTAATAATACCTTATTCATAACACTTAACTTGTTACCTATTAGTATTCACATGCCACAAGTTAAATGCTTAAGTATAACTTTCATATATATATAATATTTAAATTTGATTTTTCGATTATATGAGTTTATATAAATTGTAAACGTTAGTTTATAATGATGAAAGTGCGTCATGTAAATTTAAATAAATGATCCAATACTAATATTAAATTAATAATTAATTATATATATAATAGAAATATATATTTTTATATAAATATAAATATTAAAATATAATATATAATAATATAAAATAGTTATAAAAATAATTTTAAAAAACTATTTTTTAAACTATGTATTTTAAATAATATTATTCAGTTGTTTTAAAACTTATCAAACCATATATTGAATATATGTAAAAGGGATGTGACATGTATTCATATATATTTATGAAAACATATCATGAGTACAATCATTAAAAGAATTATAAGAATTCTACGTTGATTTAGTTAAAAGTGTTCATAACTTCATGCTACCTTCTTATATGCTACCTTCTTGAATGGAAAACCCCACCTCGCGCAATCATTCATCAAATTCTCTGTGGGCGCAGCGGGTTCTCAATACATTCCACTCAAATCATTATCATTGTAGTTGTGCAATCGTCCTCGTCCAAATTTTGCTGCATTTCGTCAGTCCCACGCCTTCAATATTGTGGAGTGTAATAGTAAGTACTCGATATCATGTGCGGAGTGTAATAGTAGTACTCGATATCATGTGCACTGCAATATGCAGGAATGTCACTCTGGAGTCTGTACTGTCTTTATCAGTTATTATCGCATTCAGATAATCTGCTATTTACAGCTTGATTTATGGAACAATCTACGGAACTTGTTCTTTCCTGCACATGCATCGAGGCAATTTAATCATGGTCTCAAGAAACGGCGGACTTTATCGTACTCTTTGGCATTATAGACATTGCCCCGCACTAAATTGCATATAAAACTCCAGATTTTCAGGTTTTGGGCCACATTATAGTTTTACTCACTTTACTTTCGTGTTCACCATTCATGGTTTTACCATTCTTAAAACCCATGGTTTCATTCTCCATTCCTTTCATGATATTGGAGTCTTCAAAACCAAAACAAATCTCAAATCCGCAAAATCAAAATCAATGTGCACTGAGAAAATTAGGGTTTCCGATTAATATATTAATATTTTCAAAAATACATTAATTTGATATTAAAAACTGAATAATATCCTGCGACGTCCTCCGATCCTTCAAAAAATTGCATAGTTGTCATCTGTGGAAAGAAGACTACATGATAGCATGTAGCTATGTTTGGATTACTCCGTGTTTAACTAGAATAATGTAAGAGTTTACATATACACATGGAGACCAATTAATATATATTAGTTAGGTTTTCCATATATATATAGACATTAGTTATGTTTTAGAATCTTTTAAAGAAGTTTAGGAGGCAAATTGAGAAAATAATTGAGAGGCTACTAAGCAAACATAAAAGACAAGCTAAAGGTGAATAAGAAAATATGGTAAATTTCTTGCTTTCTCTTCTTTCATATTTTTTTATGGACACTTCTATGTCATTACAATTTTTATATATTTTCATTATTGATGATCTTATCATTTTCCCTAATTGATCTTATTATTTAAAAAAATTTATTTGGTGATGTTCCTAATCTTCTAGGTAGCCATACTTAAAAAAATAATGATATCTAAAGGACCAAGATAGTATTTAGTAAATAGTATTTCATGTGACATATAGGTAACTTGCAATTAATAGATATGAAGAAGACTACATCCATTTAACATGTAACATTTATATTGGTGGTTAGCAATTAGTAGATCTGAAGCTTTGGTTAAATTGAATATATGTCGATTTAATATTTATTCTCTTAGTTGGTAAATGCATATAGAAAATTTTACTTATTAAATTTACTAGGTAATTAAACTGAGATGAAAAACTAGGAAAGTATATTAGAAACATAGATAAAATATTAGAAATACAATGTCCTTGAATTTTATATTTGAAAGTAACTTAACATGAAAATAACTAAACATGCATGTTTTTTTCCCAAATTAGTTTGCTTACTTTGTCTAATTTTTAGTTGTTATAGATCTTGTGTTCTTGAAGGTAATGACTTCCACTATAAAAAGTGAAGTTGGTTGTTGCAATTGAAAAATGGTCATGGGTTCAGAAGAATCCTTTACAACCAATTCAAAGGATCAAGTAGGTAGATTTTTATCGAAGAATCCTTTACAACCAATTCAGAGAATCAAGTAGGTAGATTTTTATCCCTACACAAGATTGGGTTTGTAGGGTTTTATTGAGCTATTATCCTTTGTTATTGAATATAGGTTATAGAGAAACGGTTGGAAATATTGAACCGAAAAATGCTCCAACAGCTCATGTAAATAAAGGAAAAGGAATTGTTAGGTTTTAGGGTTTGCGATTATATATTTCCAATTGAATGATGGTTATAACTTTTTCATCACTTGTTTCCCTCAATTACTACTTAGAAATTAGATTAAAGCCTACTTCATGTAAAAGTTAACAAAAAGTCACTACTAGTATTTTCCTTTCTTTCTTTTCGATATTTAATTATTTGCAATTAAAATTAACCTCATTATAAATTGGGCATAGCATTTTACAATTTGTGTGTGAAAACCAATGCATTTTATTAAAATATTCACTGCAGTACTGAGAGAAAGAAGGTATTAGTGGTTGTACTTTATTATAAAACTCTCCACGGATTCCACACTACTTGTAATAAAGAAAACAATGAGAAAGCATGCTAAAAGGAACTTCATAAAAATATTATTGATAATAAAAATGTATGAATAAATTGTTTTATATCAAGTGAAAAATAAATTTTTGCTTTTTAGTAACTTTGTTGGCTCTATTCTTTGTATTGTAATTGTATATGTTGCATTCTATTATTCTTTGTATTGTAATTGTATATGTTGCATACAGAATTCAAAGGGAATTGTAATTGAAATTCATGCCTTTTTATTTGTGTTATATTTTTATTATTATTTATATATTTATAGTTTATTATATATTATATTTATAACTAATATTAAAGATGTAATTGAATCATAATTTGTAAATGGTTATATGTTAGTTGTAATTGTTTTATTGTGTAAATTAGATTTAATATGATCCAGATAAAAGTAAAAGTGGTTATCAAAAGATAACGGAAGGAGTGAGATATTAATGCATATTCACTATCTTTTAAAGCAAATTAGAGTACATAATAGAGGAACTTGGTTTTATATTTACAATACATTGGAAAAGGTTATATATTTACAAGTTTTAACTCTGAGACACGAACACAAGTTTTTAGCATTTAAATGTATGCTTGTTATTTCTATTGTCACGGATTATTATAGGGAACAATTCTTTTAAAAGTGTAAATTTGGTCATAATTGTAAGCTCCAATGAAAACTTAGTCTATCAACCAACTCTAAAATGTGGCGAGACATTGTTTCACATTGAATTCTTTTAGCATATTCTAAGCTTTATATTATATTTGTATGCTGTAAAAGTATGCTTAATGGTAATTGTCATATATTTGTATGCTGTAAAAGTATGCTTAATGGTAATTGTCAATGTGATGTCCACTATATTCTTAATTATCATTGGGATAGCTCTATTATATTTGTTTTAATGTTTGCATCTCTGTAACCAAGAAACAAATGTCTTCTATGAAGTTATGTAGCTATCCACACTTGATTTGCATAGGAGAGGTGGGTTAGTGGTATCATATTAGGGGATAGGGGACAATGTAGATTGAATTATGATCAGACGAAGAAACAACTCTAACCATGGGTGGAAAAGAAAGGAATTTATTGCCGTAATAGAGGGATGAATCGTATTGGAAGGTGCTGAGTGCCCAAACCAGAATTTAATAAATGGAATACATAACTATACCAACAACTCCATGGTTATACTCATATAAGCATCAACAAGAGGAGAGATGTTAGAGTTTTGAACTATTGGATTCATTACCAGAATGGATTAAGTTTTCATTAAAACTTTTTTAGGTGACAGGAAGAGTGAGGTTAGACAAGAAGAGGTAGAAATGTATTCATCAAGTTGTAAGCCTCTTAGGATGTGCAAAAAAACTTTAATGTATAAATTATGAAGAATTAAATTATGTATTCTTGCTCAATATTTTTTATATATGTGTTTTTTTGTGATTATGTATTATGAATAATTAATTGGTATGATTTATAATTAGAAATAATCACATTAATTACGCTTATAGGAATTTTTATTTTATAATTTGGGGTGGACTACAACTTATATGAGTATGAGACAAGTGTACCCTGGAGATTGATGAATAGATAATTGGTAACAGATGCATTGATACCCAGTAGTTGATGAATGGATAACCAACCATTCATGGCAGATAACTAGAAGAATGTGAGAGATAAAAAAAGAATATAAAAAATAACTCATGGTTGATGCATGAATGCATGGGTAACTTGTAACAAATAAGCGGTTGTGGTATTTTTATAATTGTTTATTTCTAATTTGGAATGATGCTCATAATATCATCCTCCTACAATCTAATACTTGCTAGTCCACCCCAAATTTGACGTTCACCAGCTATGGGTGTTCAGCAACCACAAATTAAGTGGTTGTGCTAATTTTATAATTGTTTATTTCGAATCTGGAATGATGCTCATAAAATCATCCCCCCTACAATCTAATACTTTCTATTCCACCCCAAATTCTAAAATATAAACATCTATTGATGTAATTACTCTGGAGCTTTTACATTCAACCATGGAAACTATTATGATGATATGAATTATATATTTGCTTCTAAAATTAATAAATACAATAATTAACTATATAATAAGCTTCTATTAATTAAAATTAAGATTAAGATTAAGAGTATATGCATTCTTTCAATGCACTAATAAAGTAGTAAATGAAAACAATACCTATTTACATAATAAAGTACAATTATAATTAATAAATCTCTCCATTGAGTAATACTAGTAATACTACATAATTTAAAGTAACAAAAATATTTTACTTGCCATCATGTATTTAGTTGCTTTTATTTTTTAGGTGTACCTAATTATTTATTAGGTTTATATATATTTTAATAGAAGAAACATTATATAGATATATATTAGAAAAACTGATTTTTTTTCCAATAATATTAACAAAAACAAAGACATATCAGAAACCATATCCAATCTTATAAACATTCATTAAAAACATGTTTTTTAATAATGAATGTTTTACAAAATATCTTCCAAAGCTTCATTTGTTAAAGGCCAAACACTTTGAACACCTCTTAAGTGAAAAAAAACCTAATTTGTTATTTCAAGGGTTACGTTTTGATTGGTTCATTATCTCTGTTGTTTTATTAGTTTTTCTCATCCTATAATATATTAACTGGATTAAAATATGCAGAAGGTTTTGTTAAGAACTGACCTATCCAATATGAATTAATACTAGGAAGTTATATTAATGAATTAATATAGTTTATATATGTTTATCAATAAATATCAATTACTTTTAAATATGTAATCATAATTGATATAGAAGAATTCATATATATAAGTAATATTAATTAATTAATATAACTTGCTAGTTGAGGATGGCAGTGCACATACATCCAAACAAAGAATAGACAAAGAATAGTGAACTTTAGAGTACTATTTTGCACTATAGACATAGTTGCCCCGCACTGAATTGCAGTGTAGATTTCGTCCTCATTTCGGGCCACATTATAGTTTCGTCAGGTTAGTTTCATTCTCACCATTCATGGATTTACCATTCTTAAAACCCATGCTTTCCTGATTTTGCAGTCTTCAAACCCAAAACAAATATCAAATCTAAAAATTCAACGGGAATCGAGAAAATTTGCTTTTTCAAAAAAGCGTTTGCAATTAATTTATTAATATTTAAAAAAAAATACGTTGGCAATTGCGGAAATATCAAGCTCCATGTATCCAGATAAGAAAAACGAGCAACCTCAGAAATCCGCAACGGTCGTAGCATTTCTAAGTGTTGTATATGCGGGTTTTTAGTGCCTATTTGTTATTTCAGTTTTAAGGTTTTTAGTATTAAGGACTTTCAGGTTGTAATGGTAGTAGTAGTTAGATGGCAACTAATTTTCGGGCCGTGTGATGATGTCTTTTTTCACCTAATTTTTATAATTTTATATAATATTAATTTGATATTAAAAAAATATTTAAGTGGATTTAGTGGTTATTGAACATGGGTTTTCTTAATTATTTTTTATTAGGGTTTGGTATTTTCGCACCATACACCAAATTGATGTGGTACCTGACTGTGATCTTAAAAATATATTATTATTATTATTGTTAAAAAATTGCATAGTATTCATTTGTGGGATAGAAGCAAAAATTGAGAGTTCTAATTCACACTTGGTTCAAAGAAAACATAAAAATGTATGGGATTGTAGTTGACTTCCAATATATTTTTTTAATGAAACTTAACGATATATTGTCTCCTAAGTTAAGTGCACTTGTTTCATCTTCCACAAATTTGAAAAAGGGACCCTTCTACTTATCTCATCTTCCAACAAGACCCTTCCTCATCCACCCTAAATTATAAATTATAAGCATTTGTTAATGTAAAAACACCCAACTCAACTTAGAAATCAATATGGTTCACTTTAGGTTCAATTTGTGTTTCTTCTTATTCTTTACAATAGGAAAGGAATGAGGCGAAATACCCCGGCTAAGAGACAACGCGAGTGAAAGAAAGAGAAAACGCGAGTGAAAGAGGTGACATGCACTAATCTAGGGTAGGGTCATCATGAGCATGAAGGAAACATATCATAACCTAAAATTAGTTTGAGCGTAGAAGGCAAACAAATAAATGGGGAGTTGATGCGAGCATGAGAGCTGACATACATGAACTTAGGGTCAATGCGAGCACAAAGAAGACTAATTTAAATAGTATGTCCATGGAGTAAAATGGAGCAAAGAGATTTAATGATGTCACTACAAAAATGGCACCAAAGGCTGTGGAATGTGGATAACTAAGGGGACGTATTGGGAAAAAAATGGCACCAAAGGCTGTGGAATGTGGATAACTAAGGGGACGTATTGGGAAATAGACCTAAGGGAGAGGACAACAAAAATTCGTTAAGTTAGGGTTGTGGGAGCACGCATCCTAAAAACCTGAACATAATTCCTTAGAAAAAATAACCTAAGGTGAATCATTTACTGCAATTATAACGAAATTTATAAATAAACTGAAATTTGGTATAAATTAAAAATTATTTAAATAAAAAGAAAATTGAATAACCAAAAATTATAATAAAAAAATAGATTTTTAAAAAATTATCTACAATTCTTTTTCTTTTTATTTGAATCTTCAATAACTATTATGTATTATGGTTGAAGTTGTGTACTTTGTTAGTGTACAGTTTTTTAAATCTAAAGTAATAATATGCACCCTTAAAATTTAAATAGTTATTTTTACACATGTGGACTATCATCTATGTTTTTTTAGATTGAAGGAGGAAGGGACAAGTGTACTCTCTAGATTGATTTTATGGTCGTCGTTCAAAATTCAAAATAAACAATTATAATATATATATATATATATATATATATATATAAAATAACGGGTAGTTGATGCATGGATAACTCGTAGCTCATGCATGGATAATAGTTAGTGGCAAACAACCCATTTAACTAAACACTATTAAGATGTCATCAATAAACACTATTACAAACTTATCTAAGTATTTATGGAGGATGTTGTTCATCAAACAGATGAACATGGTCGGGGCATTGGTTAAGCCAAATGGTACAACCAAGAACTCATAATGCCCGTACCTTGTTCTGGATGCAGTTTTATGAACATCCTCCTCCTGAATTCTTACTTGATGGTACTCGGACCTTAAGCCAATTTTAGAGAATATTGTTGCTCCCCGTACTTGATCAAACATGTCATATATGCAAGGGAGAGGGTATATATCACTAATTGCCATTTTATTTAATTGTCTATAATCAATGCAAAGCCTTAGTGTGCCATCTTTCTTTTTAACAAACAAGACTAGTGCTCCCCATGGAGACCGCTCAGCCTTATATATTCTTTATCTATTAATTCTTGCAATTGTAATTTTAATTCTACCAACTCACGTGTGTTCATTCGATAAGGAGCCTTTGAGGCAAGTACTGCCCCTAGTACCAACTCAATGGTAAACTCAATATCCCTCTTCAGAGGTAGTCGAGGTATCTCTTCTAGAAAGACATCTTTAAATTCATTTAAAAGAGGAAAATCCTCTAAACTCAGTTTTGTTTTATCATCGTTAGTTTCGGTGATGTGTACCACAAACAACCTAGATCCTTTCCTAGCACACTTTTTCAATTGCAAAGCCGATATTTTTCTAGTAAGAACCTTTTTTGGAATCCCTCTAACCATTTTACTTTCACCATTTTCATCAATACACTTAAAAGTCTTCTCAAAGCAATTTAGCACAACTCTATGCTTTTCTAGCCAATCCATGCCAATTAATACATCGTAAGATCCTAATGGCAAAATATTCAAATCTACTTTGGTAATTAAATTTTTCATATGAACTTCAGAACTAGAAATAAAGCTGGTTACTTTTCTTTTTGTACCTATGGCTAATTGTACTAACCACAACTTTTCGAAATCACATCCTTACATAAATCTACCAGTTTTGGATAATTATAACTTAAAGTAGATCCATAATCAATTAATATAGAAATAGGTTTGTCAAGGATCTTACCATCTACCTCGATCATGGAAGGTTGATAATCTGCTTGATGATTGTCCAAAGCGGCGCTAATCTGTGGTATGTTCTGAGCAACCTCTCCTATTGTGGCTACTTATCGGACTGTGTGAATATTCCAATTATCCTTTTTATGAGGACAATCTCGATAGAAATGACTCTCCCCACATCCCCAACACTGCAAAGGTTCTCTTTTTATTTCTTCTTTATTTTTAATAAAAAGGTTATATTTATACTCAACATTTCTCATTGGTTGTTTATAATTAGTTTTTATTGTTTGTTGTTTGTCCTTAAAGGTATTTCTATGAAAACTCTTATGTTTAATAACAGGTTTGAATTCTCTTCTCTTAAAATTGCTTTCATCTCTTCTCTTGAAGTTATAAGGGTTTTCATTCTTACTCTTGGATTGATCATATGTTAATTTGGCCTTCCTCGCCGCTTCATAAAAAAAATTGGTTCATCAAACTCCAATTTGTCTTTATAAAAGTTAGGTAAGCAACCTAGAAATCTATGAATCTTGGGTTTTTCTTCGTTTCTACGTAAGGCACATATCTTAAGAAGGATAAAAATTTGGTACATAAATCATTCATAGACATTGATCCTAGTCTTAGTTCATAAAAATCATTTGTTTTCCCCTAATACTAATACTCTAAGAGGTATTCCCTTTTAAATTCTTTTTTGAACCAATTCCAGCTTACTTTCCTATCATTAATTATTTTTGCTCTTTTTAAGTCCTCCCGCCAAATATCATCATTTCCGACTAGATTGAAGATTTCCATTTTTCCCTTCATAGAGTTGGAATAATTGTACATAGTAAACGGCCCTCGCACGAAGTTCAGGGACCCTTTATGTGCAATCGTACATTCGCAAAACGTGCTAGAATTTAGTAAATTAAAAACGCGTGCATGTTGCTTAGAACTAGGCATGCGCGGACTCCGACCCTGCCATGTCAATTAACATGTAGGATAAGATTCCAAAACGCGCGCGTTATAGTGATACATAATGCACGTGCGTTTTGGTTAATATAAAAAAACAAAATAAATAGTCTGCGGACCACAGCCACTGTTTACCCACTCAAAACCGAAACGCTCGAGCGATTTCGGCTTGGAAAAACGCATTGGAGAAGTGAAGGGAGGCCAAATTCGAATCTCAACAAGAGAGATTTCATCTTGCAAGGAGGATTGGAAAGGGGTAAGCATCCAAATCCTTGGCTCATTTCATCATTAAAAATATAGATTTTTACGTTGCCCTAAATTAAAAATATTTGTAAATGAAATTCCAAAACTAAAAATTTTAAAATTTGTTATTTAACATATGTTAATTCCTCCCTACTATCAATCCCCTTAATGAATTTTACATCCACCCAAGCAATACGAGATTTGAAAAAAAACTAAAATGGAAATTGGAAATTGAATCCCAACACCAATATTTTTTCCGCATCTATTGCAAATTGGAAAAAAAAAACCATCCACCATTTAGCTAGGAGGAGGAACTATGGACTATAACCTAGGCTTGGTTTCTAGACTTGACTCAACCAAACCCTATGTTTTTTCCCACGCATTATTTTACCCTAAAAATGTCCAACCAATGCTTGTGAAGCCAACTCAATGGCGTGATGTATTTTACATCATCCCCCAAACCCCAAGGGACAGGTTCCCCTCCTTTGCAGACACATTGCTTACTTTGTTGCTAAGATGAACTACCACATCTTTTTTGACCTCATTCACCACCAAGATGTTAGACACAATGGGTCACTGAGAGGAGGGGTGACTCAGTGATCTTGCACTTATTAAAAATTTCAACTTCTTCTCTCAAATATTATATCATTAATTACAAATTCACTTCAATATCATATTCATCAATAAACTATATCACATGTCATTCATTAAGCAAGACACATTATCATCAACACATTACAAGAGACACGATATAAGCTTTGTAAAATTTCTATAATTAGAGACTATAATCTACATAATGGGTTACAACCCAAAGTGGCACCAACCGTAAGATAATTCTTTCAGCTGCAACTGACTGGGATGCACCAACACCCCAACAACTATAAATTTACAAATTATATTTCAGACTCTTCTTAAGTCTGCAGATTATATACATCATCAACCAGAAGCCCTTGTTTGTTTCCAAAGCACTTCATCATTCTCATCAAGCACTCATTACTCAATATAACTTCATTCTATCCAACAACAAATATCACCAATCAGATCACATCTTCATTCTGTCAGCATTATTCATGTCATATCAATCTGTTTTCATATCTCCATTCATACAATTTACACTATCCATATGCCAATCAAAACATTCTTCCCATATCATCAGTCATCTCTTCATCATTCTACCAACATGTCTTCATTCTGTCCATCAATATGCTGCCTCAGTTTAACCCAGAATAAAAGATAGAAAGAGAGATTTTTTTACTGCTCCACCTGCTGCTGCTCCTTCACCAAAAAATGTCGTCATCTTCCTGACCCCCAAGATTAGAGCTCTCCTCTATATCTTGAATTCTCGCCCAAATTCTCAACACTCACCACACAAAAACACAACCATATTGTTCTTCATTTATACTTCTCCTTTCCATATATTTAGGTGGCCGACTTGTCTTTTTGTTTTTATTAATTCAAATAAGTCAAATGATATTTTTATTTCCATCTTATCCTTAACCAATAAAAATACATATCTTTGCCACATCATCATGGTCTTTATGCCCGCATGGTATCCACCCTTATGCCCGCAAGGACGCATAATGTATGCCTGCAATAGTCATATGAAATGATATTTATGTTTGTAATGTATGCTTGAGATGATATTTATGTTTGTAATGTATTCATTTTTGCACAAAGTTTGTACATTTTTCATTTTTGAGAGATGTCATTATAGCACATGTATACATTTCTAATGATTTGTTTTTTTATTTTTTGATTGCAATGACGACCATGGATGCACACTCAGACATCCAAATAGAAATTCAAGCCTCAATAACTATTGTTGATGATAGGCATTTTATGCTTGCATCCAATTTGGATGCAATGATAGAGACCTCTAGTAGGTCTAATGGTGTACTACAAGATATTGCCACATTCATAGAAAGAAAGAGGCGACAATACGAGGGTCGACATAGCTACAAAGAAGTTAAGAAGTTGAAAATAAAAAAACAACATATGTTTTCCCTCTTTAGAGATCCACAGACGGGTGAAATCCCGAATGCAAACAAAAGGCACATTTCTATCGAGTGGTGTACATATCAACCATTCATAGATAATTGGATAGCCGGGTATTTTTTAAGGATTCTAATATATTACTTAAGTATAGTATCATAGGAGATTATTTTGTATTGAAAAAAACATGTATATAGATAGGCAGGCAAATATTAAATATGAAACATACAATTTACTACTAAAATATGTAAATCTTGGCGAATATTATGATAAGAAAACATATTTATGTAAATATAGGCGATATTAGAGACTAAAAATGACCAAATAGCGATTTTTTTTTTTTAAAAAGCTCGAAAAATAGCCAACTGACGAAATTTTGCCCTTAAAAATTACCCTGTTGGATAGACCAATGGTACATGGTGTTTGATGTACCACCACGCAACAACAGGGAAATGCCTCTATATTTTTTGAGAAAGATGTACGCAAAATTTGTGATGGGGAAGCATGTTAACTATTTTGATATCTTGGCATACCAGGGCATTGGGATGGGGATGCCTCAGAAACGTCCCAATGCGAGGCACATAGATCCCAATCATTCAATAGCTCCACCTCATAGGAAGCTACCCAGGCCAGATGTGCAGTCTGCACATTAGTTTGTCCCAGAGACACAGGAGTCATTCCTACTGTTGGCAGAGGAGGCTGTTCACCATAGCACGTATATTCAAGGTACGTACTAAGTAGGGCCATCAGATCCACCATCTATGGGTGGATTAGAGCCACCACCTTCCAGTGGTCGAGGAGCATCTAGTAGTGGCACTAGACCTGCACATCATGAGCACAAGAGAGATCCCCACCCATGCACAGTATTCAGTCATCCTTGCTTTGGTCCTGTCCAATAGATGATACCTTTACTGGGTATTTTACAAAGGTAAGTAAGTGGTTACCAATTTAGTGTCATTTTTAAATGATTTTTCCTTACTATACACATATATATAGATTGCTAATATTTTTAATGATTTTAAAACTTATAGTTGCTACAAGAAGGGCACGAGGTTGAAGACCTTTGCACTGATAATGCAGAGCATAGTCCACAGGCTCATGCACCAGCACCATCCGATGTAGACAATGTTGTCATACTTCCAGTGACAACAAATCACAATGAGGTAACTATTTCAACATGACATTATTTTAATACATGAGTAAATCCAGTTAACAATTTAGTGTCATTTGTAAATTATTTTTCGTTACTATACACATATATAGGTTGCTAATATTTTTAATAATTTTAAAACTTGTAGTTGCTATGAGAAGGGCATGAGGGGAAAGAGGCTCATGCACCAGCACCTTCTAAGTTACAAGATGTTGTCATACCTTCAACGATAACATCTCACGTTGAGGTAATTATTTCAACATGACATTATTTTAATACATGAGTAAATCCAGTTAACAATTTAGTGTCATTTGTAAATTATTTTTTCTTACTATACACATATATAGATTGCTAATATTTTTAATGATTTTAAAACTTGTAGTTTCTATGAGAATGGCATGAGGGGCAAGAGGCTCATGCAGCAGAACCTTCTGAGTTACAAGATGTTGTCATACCTTCAGCAACAACATCTCACGCTGAGGTAACTATTTCAACATGAAATTATTTTAATACATGTTAGTTTGTTATCACATGTTACTTAATTAATGCTACACGATCTAATATTTACAATTTTCTAAATTGTAGGTTGTAGATCCCCATCAGAGGGAAATGATTTCATCTAGTGAGCTCCCCCCTGGTGGGAATACAACCCGTAGCATTCCCATAGAGACACAATGGTCAACAGACCATTTCTTAGACTTGATTGAAGTATACAGTACATCGGTATGTATTTCATCATTGTCAGTTTGCTAATACATGATATTTCATTGACCAATGCATTTCTAACTACGTCAGTATTGGTGATTGTAGCTACCAGCCTCTATACTTACGAGACTATCAGCAGCTGGATCCCGTCGTAGTCCAAATGTGCAAAAGGCACAAGTGTATAAGAGAGGCTCAACTCCTAGAAAGGGTGTGGATTTCCTCTATAAAAGACACACGAGAGATCCATCTACCCCTCACCTAGCAAGGTTCATTGATGTTGTAGTTAGTGCTGCATCTACACTTCTAGCATGCTAAAAAAAATGGCAAAGTATCAAGTACAATGGCAAGGAATGCATAACTAACATGTAATAAAATTCAGTCGGCCTTCATGTACATATGGTCAAATATATGTAACAAATATACCCTAGTTTGTTCCAATATGCTAACCAATAGCTAGTCATGAATTTACTCTCATAAAATCGTTAAAGATATAAACCCTATCCTTACTAAACCTGAGAATGTAAGACCCCAGTTTGTTCTTTACCTCTTTCATATGTCCATTTTCCACTTGTCATAATGCAAAAGTAATCATACAAAATCCATGGAAAATGAATATACCTAACTAGTTTAATGATATTCCTTGATAATGTTCTTTTGATGAAGGAAAATAAGATGTTCATGGTCCTATGTTTGTAAAAAGGATGGATTATCCTCATATGAAAATGTATTTAAAATTGAATATTCTTGATTGATACAAACGATGATGTAATGGTCGTTCATTGTGATTTGGCAAGTATTCTAGTTCCCCCATAACTTGATGGAAAATTTTCATGGTGACTTTGATCTAACAAAGCTAGCAAGGATTAGAGGGATATCATCGATGAAACATTGCCTCCATTTTTTATTTGGAACTTTGAATCTTAAAAATGACATTAATTACTCAAAATCCAAATATAGTGGAACACTAAGGAGTTGTTAAATGACGTGGCACACTAAGGACATAGAAATCTACCAAGGGTGTAGCATGGAAGGTTTGATTGCAACTCTATGAATGTCTATTTCTAGAATCAAAATAAAAAAAATTCAAAGTTGACCCCCATGTGCAAAACTGCACACTCCCTTACTGAGCAAAACCATAGTTTCCAAAATTGACCTAAAAGTTGACACCTGGGCCATGGGACCAGAGGAGAGGGTCATCCCTAGAACTATCCCGATATCTTGAATCCAACGGAGTCGACGGTTTGTCGATCCGAGCCACAGTTGTCATTCTATGGCTCGTTCCATCTTGCATCCAAAAGGCCTTCAGGGACAACAATTGGATACCTACCAGGGCCATAGAATTCCAACTGTGCAACAAAGGCAAGTTATGGGGAGTCTTGCAAGTGTGTCTAGGAAGGTTCCAACTAAGAATGCTATCCATAGGTCCCCGATCGATGATTTTGCAAAGTTGACCCCCATGTGCGAAAATTGCACACTCCCTTACTAAGCAAAACCCTAGTTTCCAAAATGGAACTACAAGATGACACCTAGGCCATGGGATCGACGGAGAGGGGCACCCCAAGCACTATCTCTATGTCTTGAATCTAACGGAGTTGATAGTTTGTCGATCTGAGCCAGGTTCATCATTCTATGGCTCGTTCCATCTCACATCCAAAAGGCCTTCAGGGACACCAGTTGGATACCTACCGGGACCATAGAATTGCAACCTTGCAACAAAACTGGGTTCTGGAGAGTCCTGCAAGTGTGTCTAGGAATATTGCAGCTGGGAACACTAGCCATAAGTTCTTGGTCAATGATTTTGCAAAGTTGACCCCCGTGTGCAAAACTGCACACTCCCTTAATGAGCAAAACCCTATTTTCCAAAATGGACCTAAAAGTTGACACCTGGGCAAAACCCTTGAATCCAACGGTTTCTCAATCCGAGCCACGGTCGTCATTCTATCACTCGTTCCATCTCACATCCAAAATTCCTCCAAGGACACTAGTTGGATACCCACCGGGGCCATAGAATTCCAACCGTGCATCAAAACAAGGTTCCCGTGAGTCCTACAAGTGTGTCTAGGAAGGTTCTAGTTGGGAATACTAGGCATAAGTCCTTGGTCGATGATTTTTCAAAGTTGACCCTTATGTGCAAAAACTGCACACTCCCTTACCGAGCAAAAACCTAGTTTCCAAAATGGACCTAAAAGTTGACACCTGGGCCATGGGACAGAACAAGAAGGGTACCCCTAGCACTATCTCGATGTCCTGAATCCAATGGTTTCGACATTTTTTCGATTTGATCCACGGTCATCATTTTATGGTTTGTTCCATCTCGCATCCAAAAGGTCTTCAAGGACACCCGTTGGATAACTACTGGGTCCATAGAATTCCAACCTTGAAACAAAACTGGGTTTCAGTGAGTACTACAAGTGTGTCTAGGAAAGTTCCAGCTAGGAACACTAGCCATAAGTCCCAGTCGATGATTTTGCAAAGTTGACCCCCATGTGAAAAACTGCACACTCCCTTACTGAGCAAAACCCTAGTTTCCAAAATGGAACTAAAAGTTGACACCTAGGCCATGGGACCAGAGGAGAGGGGAACCCCTAACACTATCTTGATTTCCTGAATCCAATGGAGTCAACGGTTTGTTGATCCAATCCACGATCGTCATTATATGGCTCGTTCCATCTCACATCCAAAAGGCCTTTAGGGACACCAGTTGAATACCTATCAGGGCCATAGCATTCCAACCGTGCAACAAAACCGAGTTTCGGTGAGTCCTGCAAGTGTGTCTAGGAAGGTTCCAGCTGGGAACGCTAGCCATAAATCCTGGGTCGATGATTTTGCAAAGTTGACCCCCATGTGCAAATACTGCACAATCCCTTATTGAGCAAAACCCTAGTTTCCAAAATGGACCTACAATATGACACCTAGGCCATGGGATCGGCAGAGAGGGGCACCCCAAGCACTATCCCAATGTCCTGAATCCAAAATATTCAACGGATTGTCGATCCGAGCCACGGTCGTCATTCTATGGCTCATTCCATCTCGCATCCAAAACGGCTTCAAAGACACCAGTTGGATACCTACCGGGGCCATAGAATTCCAGCCATGCAACAAAACCGGGTTCTGAGGAGTCCTACAAGTGTGTCTAGGAAGGTTCTAGCTAGGAACGCTAGCCATAAGTCCCCGGTCTATGATTTTGCAAAGTTGACCCCCATGTGCAAAAATTGCACACTCCCTTACTGAGCAAAAACCTAGTTTCCAAAATGGACCTACAAGATGACACATGGGCCATGGGACTGGTGGAGAGGGGCACCCCGAGCACTATCCCGATGTCCTAAAACCAACGGAGTCGACGGTTTGTTGATCCGAGCCACGGTCGTCATTCTATGGCTCGTTCCATATCGCATCCAAAAGGCCTTCAGGGACACCAGTTGGATACCTACCGGAGCCATAGAATTCCAACTATCCTGCAGTTTTTAAAATATATATATTTTCCTTTGAAAGGACAGCTAGTATGCAATTGAATAAGACAAAAGATGATGATGGTGGTACTTAAATTTCTTCAAAGATAAAAAACTGTTCATTAAGTTTAGGGGCACAATCATGTTACCGTGACCATATGACACCCCTATATATGACTATCTTGCAGTTTAGAAATGATGCATATTCTATTTTGAAAGGACGGAGAGTATGCAATTTCATAAGAGCAAAGATAATAATGATGGTACTTAAATTTTACACTACGGCTGATTCATATATATGTGCATAACAAGCTTGCAGAATTAATGCCTAGCTCTGCTGACGTTTAGTAAGATTCTATTGCTTTAACAAGAGTGTTTCCATAGATTTAGAAGGGATACTACTTTCTTGTCTGAAATACAATTTCAGAACTATCAAAGACTGCAAAATTTAAAACTACGATAGACATTGATAGACATCTTTCTAAATATCAAGAGGATAAAAGTAAAGATTGACGGACAAAGAAACTTACATGTTCTTCTTTCCAATTCTACCCATTCCATTGATACAACTCTGTACAACACAATTTTCTAACATCTTCGCCTCGACCAACTGTACAGATGATAAATGTTTTAGAAATTTAAAAATAAATAAATAAAAGAGAAATCAAGACAATGCCAGTTTCTTCTATCATTAAAACTTTAGGCATTTTACCTAGAAACTAGAAGTCCCTGATACAAACCGCCATGGAGCTATGAATTTCATAAATGAATTACTGAAATTTTCTAAATATTCATTATACTAATACTTCATACTATAAAATAGGAGTCGAACGAAGAGGCAGTGGTAGATGGAGAG
The DNA here is from genome assembly GCA_027924585.1 of Larix kaempferi. NCBI lineage: Eukaryota > Viridiplantae > Streptophyta > Pinopsida > Pinales > Pinaceae > Larix > Larix kaempferi. The sequence continues at coordinate 3,413,304 of BSBM01000756.1, forward strand.
GATTAGGGATCAAATTTAGGGTTTCTGGATTGGAGATCAGATACTAAAAATATGATGCTTCATATATATACAATAGTGTAATGGATACCCAGTGGCACAACATAATGTGGATTAGGTTTAGGGTTTCATCTCCAAGCACGCTTGGGATCCTTAAGACGAGAAATGGCCCCCTTGAGAAATATTGGCATGGCCTTCAATGCGCAAAACCGTAGCTCTGGAGATGGCACAACAACACCATTTCCAGGGGTTAGAGGCACGCTCTGCGGGGGGCCTAGCTAAAACTCGATGTCTCAGATCCACCAGAATCGACAGATTCACAATCGGAGCCACCGTTTGGGTGTTGTGGGCATCTTGGTCCAGCATCCCGGGGCCATTCAGGGACACTTTGAGCAATTGATCTTGGGGCACGGAACCCAAACCGATGAGCTAACCTGGGTTCTGTCATCTCCCACACATGCATATGGCCATTGCGAATGTGTTCACGGTGGCCATGCATGCTCGAGATCCTTCGGACGATAAATGACCCCCTTGAGCAATATTGGCATGGCCTTCACTACGCAAAACCCTAGCTCCGGAGATGGCACAACAACACGATTTTTGGGGGTTGGAGGCATGCTGTGGGGTGACCCCTAGCTAAAAATCGATGTCCCGGATCCACCTAAATCGACGGATTCTTGATCGGAGCCACGGTTTGGGTGTTGTGGGCATCTTGGTTTGGCACCCCGAGGCCATTCAGGGACACTTTGAGGAATTGCTCTAGGGGCACGAAACCCAAATTGACGAGCGGACTTGGGTTCCGTCATCTTCCACATGTGATTATGGCCATTGCGGACATGTCCACGGTGACCACACATTCCTGGGTGCCTTCGGACGAGAAATGGCCCCCTTGAGCAAGATTGGCATGGCCTTCACTGTGCAAAACCCTAGCTCAGGATATGGAACAATAACACCGTTTTCGGGGGTTGGAGGCACACTGTAGGGGGAGGCGTAGCTGAAACCCGGTGTCCTGGATCCACCAGAATCGACAGATTCATGATTGGAGACACAGTTTGGGTTCTGCAGGAATCTTGGTCTTCCACCCCGGGGCCATTCAAGGACACTTTGAGGAATTGCTCCAAGGGCACGGAACCCAAACCGGCGAGCATATCCACAAACCACAAACCTTAAATATGATCCCCAATGGTTCTGAAATTGTATTTATGAAATCTTTGATAGTTCTGAAATTGTATTTCAGGCAAGAAATTAGTTTCCCTTCTAAAGCTATGCTAACACTCTTGTTAAAGTAATAGAATCTTACTAAACATCAGCAAAGCTAGGCATTAATTCAATGCACAATTTTCATTTCATCATGGAATAGATGTATTTCAACTAATGACATATCCTATCAATGCACAATTTTCATTTCATGCCTCCAATTTCATTTAGGTCAAGTGTCTCAAGGAGAGATGGAAAATTCATCCTTGGGCATAATAACCAAACCAAGCAACAAAATTGAATGTTATAATTTTTGGAAAGTGTGTTTGGGATATACCAACATGAGCGCATTGTCCGTAAACTCTCATCCAAACTTTTTATGAATTTGACCTTTTAGGTTTTGTGCACTATAAATAAGTGTAATAAACATGGTTGGGGGGACAATGGATTTAATTCCAAACTTAACATTCTTGAGCTCAAACACCATGATAGAATCCCTCTCATAGGAGTATTTGGAATTCAAGTTGAATATGGACACCATGATCAAGTCATGGGCATCTAGGTTTCTAGGTTTCTGGGTGATGAAATTAGGTATCTAACAGTTGTATTTGTGTGGATGATAGATGGGAATATTATGGTGAAAAATGGGATGGTGATGGTGACAACATGGGTAGTAAGAGCACGGTGGTGATATTCATGGTGGCATGGTGATCACGACAATGACCACAGGGACAGTGATAATGAGCTTGAATATGGTGATGGTGCTAGTGAGCATGAAAATGGGCATGAGGATGCAGATATTATGGTTTACTTAGATGGGATAAAAAAGCAAAGAAAACAAATCCATGATGAAACAAATATTAATATTGTGAACTTCATTTCTTGTCTGCGTAATGAAGTCTTTATGCATGCACCTACTCCATCATGTTCACCTTTTCCATGGCCGGTCTCAAAATAGTTCCAAATATGTGGCACCTTGTGCCTTTTGTGGAGCATACAAAACCATTGGAAGACACGGGAATTTTTGAATTTCCCTACACAACCGTCAGACCAAATCTAATGTTGTTCCATCCATATACGGTTATCCTTCAAGTGATTGTAGAACATTTGAAAGATGTGTTGTACAAAAGCCAAGTCATGATACTTGTCATCACTTATGTAGAAGTGATACTCCTTCAATATAACCTTGTTGTCTTCAGTACTATCTACCCCATGTCTATAGGTGATATGGACCATTAGGCTGACCTGGTCTGAGTGATAGTATTGACTCTGAATCTGATTTTGCGGTTGAAGAGTGTAGTTTTCTACGAAATAGACCACTAACAGGATAGTCCCAATAGGAAATGTATCCATGCACGTTCTAAATTGCTCATCTTGCCAACGAGCCACATGCACATGCTTTACATTCTATTGTGTCTTTTCAAAGAATTCCTCCATGAAGTCAGAAACTCGTACCTAGTAGATCAACAATAAAGACATATATCAATAGATTGTTACATATGAAATTGCAATTTGAAGAAAAAATAGTATCCAGTAGCTCATTACCAACCTGAGAAGTGACGAATTGTATTTTTTTTCTTTCATTCCCTCCATCAATATCATACGTGACATATTTGAATGACTGCAAGTTCACCTCCTGCTTCCCAAGTTCATGCTCATTGGTCACATGTATGCATTTTTCCAATAATGTGAATCCACCACACCCTGGGCATGTCCCATCTATGCAAGTTATTTGATAAAATATGCAATCGTTTGGCTTGCACACAAAATGCTATGAATAAAGTCTCTAGATGGCATTGGTGGTAATGTAGTTGGGCATTCCTACACAAGAGTGTTATGCAATACATGAAATATATATATATATGTGTTATAATAGTAACCATACTCAATGTGGTATTGACAACAACATGTGTTATGAATTGTTTTTATTTTAACATACCATGGTTTGCATTTTTCAAAGGATCTTTGGCCCAAGTCAAGTTCATTATGTTCATTCCTAAATCTCTCATATAACTCTGTTTGTGTCATATCAAGAAAATGTTTAATGTGTGGTTCACGATCCTTTGAACCCCTTCTCAATTTTAATGCATCTTTTTGGTTGGAAGAAGGTCTAGTGTTTTCATGCCAAAAAGCTTGCACTAATCCCTTTACTGCATCAATGAGCTTCATATCAAAGCGTGGCAACTTGCTAAAGAAGGCGCAAACATCTGTTTGACCGGTTTCAAGTTGTTCTCTTCTAACACAACACCTACAAAGTGTCTTCACATTCAAATTAATAATTTTGGATGTAGGTTTAAGAAAATGAAGTGCGCTAGTGTTTTTGTTCACGATTGATTCTGAAAACACATGACGAGCCGCATTGCGATCCTTTGAGCGAGATTTCTTTCCAATTGTACTAAATGTATCTACTAAAATTTTAACAATATGAGAACTTGGCTATAACTTTTTGGTCATCTTTATATTTAATGATATTCTAACAACAACCATAGACCTAGATTTTAACAATGATAAAAATAATTTTCACTTGTCCCCATCACATTTAGAATAAAAAAATTTGTCAAGTATTTTTCGAGTTTGATAAGCAATAGCACATTTAGACAACGTACCTTCTAGTGAACTAATGAGAGTTTCATCAACCTGTATACGTTTCGGAGTTCTTCGGTGTGCAGTTGCTAATGGAGGTACGGGTGTTGGAACTGGAGCATGTACAACATCACCAGGATGCTCCAGCGTTTCAATAGGAGCCTCTTGTCTTTAATTCTCTTGGACGGTCTCCATAACATTTGCTTCTTCCATTGTAAATCCTTCACTCAATGCCTCTCTAACTTCGTCGCTTGTATAACCACTACCCAACAAGTCATTCACTACCATATTCTGAGGTTGACTTTATGTGGGAATTGAAACATCCCCCGATGAGCACCTATGTCTTACTTCTTGACTAGTGACATGGGGTGCTTGTTCATCAAATGTTGTTGAAATTGAGGGTCCCTCTAGTGAATTTATTCATTTTTCTTAAGTTGGATGGGTAGGAACGACTGTGGCATCATCTACGGTTGGAATTGGATGAGTTTCCATGGAATGCCTTTGATTCCACATGTCCAATCTTTTCTTTTCTCTAACTTATTCCATGTTTTCTTGAGGCTTCTCTTTCCTTGACGATTTCCTTTTTCGATTGCGTGAATTCCACATGACCACAATGAGAAATACTAAGAAAATAGATTCTAGAGGTGTGCTCAACTATTCAAATATCCAAATTCTTTCTCAATTGTGAATATAGGTTCTTCAAGCTTGCTCAATTGTCAATATAGATACTTCCTCAATTGTGAATATAGATTCATCAATCTTGCTCAAATGTGAAAGTAAAGTTTCTACCTCACTTGTGAATATATAAAATTCTTCATTTGTGAATATAGATTCTTCAAGCTTGCTCAATACTGAATGTAGAGTCTTCTTCAATTGTGTTCATATAGATTCATCAAGCTTGCTTGACATTGTGAATGTGGAATCCCCTTGAAGCTTGAAATTTTGAATATAGAATCCTCTTGAAGCTTGAAATTGTGAATGTAGAATCCTCTTGAAGCTTGCTAATTGTGAATGTGGAATCCTCAATTCCAAATGCTAACTGTAGAATCCTCTTCAAGCTTGTTGATTGTAAACATAGAGTGTCTTGAGCTTCCTCAATTGCCTTGAATGTTGATTGTGAAGTATCCTGTTGTATGGGAGATGGGAAGATGAGAAGACAAAACGAAAATTTCAGGTATAAAAGCATTCTTGTGAATTTTTGCACAAACAAAACGCGCTAGTGTTATGGACACACACATCATCATCGTCATCTCCATATTCATCATCATCATCATCATCATGTAGTGGTAGGGGAAGGGGCATTAGGAGAGAGCGAGAGGGGGGAGATAGAGAGAGAGATGGAGAGAGAGAGAGGTGTAGAAGCAAGGAAGAGAGAGTGAGAGAGGGGGGGTTAGTTAGGGGTAAGCGGTTAGGAGTAGGGTTAGCGAGGGGGGGAGAGAGAGAGAGAGAGACTGAGAGAGGGGGTTTGTAATGGTTGAGGGGGAGGAGAGAGAGAGAGAGAGAGAGAGAGAGAGAGAGAGAGAGAGGAGAGTGTGGTTAGTTGTAGGGAGTGAGAAAGAGATATGGGAGGTGGGGTTAGAGGTAGGTGGAGGTGTAGGCAAGAGAGAGAGACTGAGAGAGCCCTGGTTAGTAAGGGCTAGGGAGAGGACGGGAGAGAGATAGAGAGGAGGGGGTTTTGGGCTAGGGGGAGTAGCAGAGAGATAGAAATAGTAGGATGGTTAGGGATGGGAGAGAGGTTAGGGAGAGGGAGAGGGCATTTACAGAGAGAGAGAGAGAGAGAGAGAGAGAGAGAGAGAGGAGTAAAAGTAGGGAAGAGAGAGTGTTGACGATGATGACGATGATGATGATGAAGATGATGACGACGACGATGATGATGATGATGATGATGATGATGAATATCATGATGAAGATGATGATGATGATGATGAATATGATGAATATGATGATGATGATGATGATGATGATAACGATGATGATGATGATGATGATGATGATGATGATGATGATGCCAATGAAGATGATGATGATGATGAAGACGATGAAGATGATGATGATGATGGCCACAACGATGATGATGACGACGACGATGATGATTATGATGATGAGGAAGATGGAGATGATGATGATGATGATGATGAAGATGGTGATGAGTATGATGATGATGATGAAGATGATGATGAATATGATGATGAGAATGATGAAGATGAAGATGATGGTGATGAAGATGATGGTGACGATGATGATGATGGTGTTGATGATGATGATGATGATCGTAATGATAAGAAGAGGATGATGATGATGATGGTAATGATCAATCATCAATCATCATCATCGTCGTCATCTCCATCTTCATCATCATCATCATCATCATCATGTAGTGGTAGTGGAAGGGGGATTAGGAGACAGCGAGAGGGGGGGGGGGAGAGAGAGAGGGAGAGAGAGAGAAATGTAGAATCAAGGAAGAGAGAGTGAGAGAGGGGGGGTTAGTTAGGGGTAAGGGGCTAGGAGGGGGGGTTAACGAGGGGGAGAGAGAGAGAGAGAATGAGAGAGGGGGTTAGTAATGGTTGGGGGGGGGAGGAGGGAGAGAGAGAGAGAAAGAGAGAGAGAGATAGGAGAGGGTGTTGGTTGTAGGGAGTGATAAAGAGATATGGGAGGTGTGGTTAGAGGTAGGTGGAGGTGTATGGAAGAGAGAGAGACTGAGAGAGCCCGGGTTAGTAACGGCAAGGGAGAGGATGGGAGAGAGATAGAGAGGAGGGGGTTTTGGGATAGGGGGAGTAGTAGAGAGATAGAAAGAGTAGGATGGTTAGAGATGGGGGAGAGGTTAGTGAGAGGGAGAGGGGGTTTACAGAGAGAGAGAGAGAGAGAGAGAGAGAGAGAGAGAGAGAGAGAGAGAGGTGTAAAACAAGGGAAGAGAGTGATG
>BSBM01000756.1:5902500-5980000 GCA_027924585.1 Larix kaempferi
ATCATCATCATCATCATCATCATCATCATCATCATCACCGTTGTCATCATGATCATGATCATATTCATTATCATCATCGTCATCATCTTCATCATCATCATCATCATCATCATCATCATCTTCATCATCATCATCATCATCGTCGTCATCATCATCATCATCATCATCATCATCATCATCATCATCATCATCATCATCATCATCATCGTTGTAGGATATTCGATGTAGATGCCTAGGAAGACCGACGGTGGTTTGGCGAGCTCGTCGGATTCTTTTTAAGGGGGCGTCAGATATCTTACCGAAACCACTTAATCTTGCTTCAAGTGTTCTATGAGCTATTCTTTTTCCTTTATATCACTGTTAAGTTCTACAATTTCCCCCTCTTTCTCTTCCAGCCTTTTTTCCATATTGTCTACCTCCACTTGCTTCATGGCCAAGTTCGTCAAAAGTATTCCTACCCCTTTAGTGGACTGCAGGGTATCTTGGGTAGTTATTGTAGTTTTCTCCAACTCTAATCTTGATAGTTGAAGATCAAGATTAGTGAATTTATCCCTATCTTTCTCCATAGAGGCTTTGTAATCCAACATTTTCTTGTATACCTTCTCCTTTTCCTCTTGAAACACCACTAGCTTAGGGGTTTGTACATGTTCAACATAAGGTAGTTTCATCTTCTTTTTTAGCACTGGAATTTCATTGTCTTTCTATTGAATTAGTGATCAGACATGGGTGGGTTCATATGGGTTGGCCCCTAGGGTAAAAATATTATGCTCTAGCTCTTCAATTGTTAGTTGTTTGGCCATGGTAGCCACCGTCTCTAGATTGAGTTGTTTCTCAATCTTCTGCACCATTGATTGCATATTTCTAACATTGGAAAAGGATTGGAGGACATCTTTTTATAGCATATCCCCTGGTTTCCTGTAGAAGTAAACTCTGTTAACAGGTTCAATTTCATCAAACTTGTTTTTTATTCGTGTTTCTTTATAATCATCATGTTTTTTTTACATTGGGACCTTTGGCTCTAGAATTTCCATTTTAAAAGTGACCTCTTTGTGGTCTACTAATGATAGAAACTTATTTTGACTCATGCATGTCCACTTCTTGGGATATGTATCCCTCATAACATCAATTTTATATCTCTCAATTTCCATGAAATGGGTTGTGTATCTAATGTGGCCAGAACTGTTGAAGGGTGATGTTCTACTATTATCACAAGGAGATGTTCTAGGGTCCTCTTATTCTTCTTCTCTAGCCTTTTTGTTGGTGTGCCCTGTTTCAATCTCATCTATTTCCATGTTTGTATGTGTCTTTGATATAGACCTTTTAGCTCCTAATTCCTGTTTTTTTTGGAGTAGGGACCACTGTGCCTTGGCTCCCTACTTTCATAGTTTTCCCTTATGTATATTTTTCAACATCAATCCCCAAAAGATTCCCAGGTGTCTAGGTTGACTATATTTTCCAATTCCATGTTGGGTTGATGGCTATAGATAGAGTTCTTATTCACTTTCCTTTTCGTGGATATAATTTAGTGGGGGTCATAAGCCCATTTTTCTCTTTTAGTACATATGCAACTACTTTAACATATCTTGCACTTGGCCTATGGAATTCTTGGTCTTGACTAGGAAGGGGTTCTCTTCTTTGGGCATACTAAATGTGATAGGATGTCTAATTTATCAAAGTGCAATTGGTCTGAGATGAACCTCCGCCTTATGTACTCTAGCGCAATTATCCTTGGGGTAAGGAATTTTGGAGGTAGATAAGGCTCATATTCAAACAAATAATCCCTTATCAAAGTATGATCTTCATATACAAACCTGCCTCCCATCCTTGTATAAGGGCTTAACTAAAGAAACTCTTTATATTATGGAAATATCCTGGGGGAGAATGACTGTGCAGTAGGAAATAGACTATATACATAAATTTATTTAAAAATTGAGAGAAACCTTGATTCCTTGGTTGTCTAACAATAGTGTTTGTCCAATCATAGACAGGAAGTTGAACCCTTGCACTGTATTTTGTCTTCAACTATAAAGCCTCAAAATAAGGAGCATTGTGATATAGTACCAGGTACATCAAATAAGATTTGTACTTGAATTATTTGACAGTTTGAAATCTCTCCAGGTGTATATGTATATTTTAAACTAGGTATTGACACAAATCAAATTTAGTCAAAATTAGTTTACTTGGAGGAGTCAGGGTGTGAACCCTAGCAAGGTGTCATCTACAACCTTGTCATGGTCATATACCAATATCTAGAACATTATGGCACTTTCCTTTCTATAATTATCAGAAAGGATGGGGGATTGATATGTAGGAGGGTTTGATGGCAGTGGAGAATATTTTATCAAGTAGTTGGTTATTACTTGGTTCTTCTTTGCTTGGGTTAATACCTGGTAGGATGGGGCCAATGCATCATCATCTAATGGAAGTAAGCTTGCTTGGTTAGAGAAATCACATTAGTTGGGAGATGAATTCCTTAGATATAATACAAATAGCTCCGATGCCATTTGAAGACATGATGGCTCTCTTCTCAGCACATTAATTAACAACAAACCAAGTATGAATTCAAGAAAAATAAAATGATACATTTGTGGGAAAAAAACTCTTGCAAGGTTCGATTCCCATAAATGGGAAAAGTCTTATCCATTGGAAAAATTGGTCTAGACTCGTTTCATAAGCTGATAAGTTTCAGGAACAGACAGGAAGGGGTCAAATATTTCCCCTTCCCTATCACCTAGTTCCTCTTCCTTAGGATTAGTTTTAGCCTACGGTGTTGGAGGGTTAGGGGAAGATGAGGAGGACCTTTTAACAATTACTCTATTGCAAAGAAATGACAGATAAGTTGAGGGTGAAAAGCTGGTTGAAGTTACCTATTAAAATTATAGATTCCAACGATTGAATGGTGTGTAGGTGAGTTCGTTTGATCGTACATTCGGTCAGAAGTTCTTCTCATTGGATGTAGAAAATGAGCAATTTTTTGGTCGTTTTTCATATTATTCACTTCAAATTTGAATGAGACATGGATATTTCTCATTGGCTGAATTTTTGATGATGTCATATGGGCCTAGGTGGCCACTTTTCACTCTTCAATTGGTACACATGACATTTTCCTAGTGCCATGGTGCTGATATGAATATGCTATCTTGGTGGGTTTGGTTTACATGCTATTTCTCTCGACAAGGTCCTTTGGAATCTAGTTGGTGCTTTGGAGGATTCTTCTATGGTCGCCACTTATCATAGGGTAGGTGGTATCGCCTAGACCAAAATTGGTTTTGGAATTCTTCCTTCAAGGTGTTACCAATTAGAATATTCCTCGTGTAACCATAGTTTTGGCTTAATGCCTCGCCCATCTATTGCTAACAATCGTACACTTTGAGGGTGTGTTGTGGTGGCGATCCATTAATTATGAGAATTTGGTTGGAGATATGACTAATGCACATTTTAGCACCCTTTCCCTAGGCACTCAATCCCGATCCCTTTTTATTTTGGTGAATCAGGCTCCACACTCAGGTTCTTTACTCATATAATCCTTTGGTCCTCGACTCTTGGTCACTTGGTGCCAAAAATTTTGGTGCTTGAGTGCTCCCATAGTTCTATTTGAAACTTGTTTGTCTGCTCGAGTGCTTGAATTCCCTTGTTCTATTGATAAAATTAACAATCGATTGGCATGGAAGGAAAAGTACAATTCTCATTAATATCTTAAAGGATCATAAAATCTTTCTCATGGTTTAGTAGTTTCAGGTAGGAGGAGAAGGAGAATTGGGTCTTTCTCACACTTTAGTAATTCAAGGAGAATGGGAAAGAGCATCGATCCTTTATCACACTTTTGTAATTTGAGTGAGGATAAGCAGTATTGGCCATTTCTTATAGTTTTTTCATTTGAGTGAGGAGGAGAAAAGGTCTTTTCTCACACCTTATCAATTCACGAGATAAAGAGAATGAGCATGTTCCTTTTGTCACACACATATACATTGAGGTAGAAAGAGCATTGGTCATTTATCACACTTTAGTAATTTGAAGAATGAGGAGAATGAGCATTGGACCTTTCTTGTAGTTTAATAACTTGAGCAAGGATGACTAGAAGGAGCACTTTCTCTTTCTTGAGATTTACTAATTAAAGGGAATAATAAGCATCGTCTCTTTGTGGAGATTTATTTATTCGAGGGGTGAGAAGAAAGGGAACATGTTGTCTCCCAAGAGTTAGTAATCCAAAGGATGAAGAGATGGAAACTCTAATATTCCCACATTTGGGTAATTATAGGGATGACAAGTAGCATCGAATATTTCCCACACTTTAGTCATTCAAGCAAGGAGCATAAAGCACACCATCCCTTTTTCAATATTTTTTCATTAGTGTGAGGAGAAGGAGAATTGGCCCCTTCTAAAAAAAATCATTCAATTGAGTATGAGAATGAGAAGATACCTCTTCTCACACCTTTTCTTACACTTTCGTAAATTGAGGTAGAAGGAGAAGGAGCATCAACTCTTTCTCACACCCTAGTAATTTGAAGGATGAAGAGAAGGATCATGAACTCTTTCTCAAGGTTTGGTAATTTGAGGGAGGAGGAGAAGGAGCACTGGATCTTTCTCACACTTTAATAATTCAAGGAGAAGGAGAGGGAGAATCGACCCATTCTCGCATTTTAATGATTTTTCATGATAAGGAGCATTGCCCTTTCTTACAGTTTTTTCATTCAAGTGACTAGGAGAAAAGGTCCATTCTCACAACTTATCAAGGGATAAATAGAAGGAGCATGCTCATTTTCTCGCAGATTTGTACATTGAGGTAGAAGGAGCATTGGCCATTTCTCATACTTTAGGAATTTGAAGAATGAGGAGAAGTAGCATTGGACATTTTTCATAGTTTAATAATTTTACAAAGGAGTAGAAGGAGCACCGACACTTTCTCAATGTTTATTAATTCAAGGGGGGAGGAGGAGGAGCGTCGCCTATTTTTCAAGCCCTAGTAATTCGAGGGACGATGGGAATGCGCACACGATGGTTCTAAATATTTAGTAATCCAAAGGATGAAGAAAAGGAAAATCTAATCTTCCAATACTTGGGTATTCGAGGGAGGAGGAGAAGTAGCATTGGCTCTTTCTCACACCTCAGTAATTCAAGTGAGGAGGAGAAAGAGCACAACACTTTTTCACACATTTGTCATTGGAGCGAGGAGAAGGAGCATTGGCCCTTTTCGACACTTTTTTCTTTTGATTAAGTAGGAGAATAAGCACCTACCCCTTCTTAAACCTTATGAATTCAATAAATGGAGAGAATGATCATGGTCCTTTTCTTACACTTTTTTAAATTGAGGTAGAAGGAGAAGGAGCAATGTCCATTTCTCACACTTTGGTAATTTGAAGGATGAGGAGAAGGAAAATTGGACTCTTTCACAATAATTAGTATTTAAAGGGAGGAGGAGAAGGATCATGAACTCCTTTTCATGGCTTTGTAATTTTAGGGAGAAGGAGAAGGAGCATTGGCTCTTTCTCACACTTTAGAAATTCAAGGAGAAGGAGAAAAAGAGTTGACCTTTTCTCGTCACTCTAATAAAAAAATTGTGAGGATGGGCTAGTGCTCCTCCACCTCCCTCAAATTACAAAAGTGTGAAAAATGGGCCATGCTCTTTTTCCTACTTAATCCAATTTATAATGCGTGAGAACGTCTCAATTTTCCTTCTACACCTCACTTAAATGGTTGTAGTGTGAGAAAAAAATGGTGCTCCTTCTCCTCATGTCTCAAATTAGTAATGTGTGAGAAAATTCAACCTCTCCTTCTTGTCCTCAAGCCTTTGAAAAGCCTATGAAAATCCTTTAATGATCGTTGCCAAAGCTACTTATGGTGACACCCAACAAAAGATTGTTGGCATAAGTAGATTTTGAGATGATCATTAAAGGAATATTGGCATAAGTGGATTTGGTCACTAAAACAATGATGTGCCTTTTAAGGTTGTCATAAATTAATGTTTCAAAAAATAAATTAGTGACTCTCTTTCTAATCCTGTCATCATTTCCTGTTTTTGTAAAGTGATCCCCAATGCCCATCGCCAAAAACTTTGCTGACCATCACCAAAAATATTGACCTAATGATGACAGTCACTGACTATCATTGAATATCTTGACCATCACTAAAGATCTTGAACTTCACCCTTAAATGAAAGGCCTAACCCCAAATGAAGTAACATATACTACCATGGTTAATGGACATTGTAAAGGAAGCAAAGTTGTCATTTCTCTTGCACAAGGAGAACACATGAAAGAAAATGGTTGTGAACCAAATATTCATGCTTACAATGATTCGATGAATGGTTTTTTAAAGGAAAATTAGGTATCAGAGGCAAAACAAGTTGATTGACTTGCTAGAGGGGATCTTAGTTCCCATTGTGCTTAGTTACTTAAACCCAATTGATGTATTTTGCAAAGCAGGTGCAGTGGATCATGCATTTAGATTCCTTGATGAAATGGTGTGTTGGGGTTGTGAGCCAAATATTCACACCTATATATAGTGCACTATTTCATGTCCTTTTCAAAGAAGGGAAGTTAGAGGAAGCATAATTACTTCTTGAAAATATAGAGGAAAAAGGATTGAAAGATGATCAAGTGATGTATAATCTCTTATTGATAGAAATATCATATTAGATAGAGTTGACCATGCTTTTGATATTCTGATAAATATTATAAGAAATGAATTCCATCCTCATTATCAAACTTATAGTGTACTTATGATGGAATTCTTTGTGAATGTAAGATGCAGGAGGTAAAATTGATTGCTTCCAAAGAGTCAATTAGTGATTCATATCTTGAAGTAAATACTCTCAACATTGATATTATTTTGAGTCTTTTGGGAAGAATCGGTAGAAAAGGATTTCCAACCTACTATATATACTTATAGTGAACCAATAGTTGGACTATTCAAAGGAGGCATGCAATTGCATGAGGCAGACCAATTGGTAAAAATAATGTTACTGAGAGGCTTGCTTCCTTATAAAGAAATATACAACTCTCTTACTATGGGGTATTGCAAACATGAAAAATATGAGCATGCCTTAGATCTTGATCCAGGTGGATATTGGTGGCCACCCACCTTTCCAACTGGCTCAAAACAGTTTTATGGCAATTTTGGTATTGTACTATTTTTAGCAGTTTTTCAGGTCCTGAACTTCCGGGGCCATTTTGAGGCCCTAAACGACATTTTTTGGCAATTTGGTGGGCCAAATGGTTGCCTTTGGCTTGCATTTGGCCCCAGTTGAAAATTGTAAATCTCAGATAGACCTTTCCAACGGGCTACCGAGCGCCCCAAACGGAGATCGTATGCAAAAGTTACGACCCCAGGAAGTTGATGTACTAACTTACCCAAACGGGGCCCACAGGACTTTTGGCACTTCATCTCCTAGGGTTAGGTTTTTGGATGTCTAGGGTTTTTGACATTCCTATTTATTGTAAAAGGCCTTGAGAGCCTCATTGTAACCATCTTCTTGCGAAATGAGCGCAGCCGTCACATCTCTTCTCAGAGATAAGCCACCACCATTCTAGCAAGCTTGTTTTCCGCTGCATTTTACAGTTCTAGCTTATTTCCTTATTGAATAGAAAACCAGTTTTACTGTATCTCTGTTATTTTTTGTTAAGCATCTGATAATAATCTGTATTCACTTCATTCTGGTCATAAAATTCGGATCAGATCTTTTACATTCAATGCATGAAAATGGATCTGAACCTACGATATCGATATATAATGCAATAATTCCAGGCCTATATAGAGAAGGAAAAATAGAATAGGCAAACAAATTGTTTGATAATGCTATTTCTAGCTTTTTTAGTCTGGATGAAATTACTTGGACCATACTTACTGAAGGATTTTACAAACAATGCGAATTTGATGCATGTCTGAAATTGCTCCACAAGATGGAGGAGAAAGGATGTGAACCTAGTGTTCAAACATATTCTGCATTAATCAAAGAAATTCTTGAAGAAGATAAACCATTGGAAGCAAAATCACTTGCCAAATAAGATTATGGGGAAAGGATATTTTGTTATGGAAGAAGCTCTTTTGTGTTAATTTTGCCAAAATTTTAATGATATTTTTGTGAAAGAAAAAGGTGCATTGATGAGACAATTCAGTTGTTATGAGATGCAGGGTTGTTTATCCAAAAAAGTACATCTATAAAATGCATTATCAAATTGTTGTCAAGAAATATAATATTAAGAGGGAAGTACATAAGAATGAAAATTGGCAAAAGACACTTGCAATAGGTGATAATAAGAAAAATCATGCTACCTCCCTTATCACATCTCATAAAAATATAGGAAGATGGTCAATGCAATTCAAGTTGGTATTAAAAAGCATAGTTCATTATCAACATCTAGATCCAACAATATGAGGTCCGTGCTAAAGATAAAGAATCCTACAAGCCATTTCGAGGACCTTTTGAGGTATGATGTTTTTGGTGTAATGCCTAAAAGCCATTTTGAGAACCATTTAGTTGAAGACAATAAATAGATATTTTAAAAGTTCATTAGAGTGAAAGCAATATTCATAATGATGGGGATAACATTATGATTTTTTCTTCTTATCTTGAATAAAATGGGACACAATCACCATATACATGCATTATTTTAGAGTAGACCACGTGTGAGAAGCAATTTGGTCAGAAAAGGAAAAGCATGGAAAAATAAATTAGAGTTTCTTGGTTACTTCCTTAAAGTGATCTCCTAGATAAGATACAAATAGTGACAGATAATAGTGTTAGCAAATTTGAATCTTTTAAACATGGAAACACTCAAGACAACATTTAGATTTCAAACTGTAAAGAAAGTTTGAAGGGTGAAAAATATTTTGCAAATATTAATGAAAACTCTATTCTTATTGACAAAGATCGTGTGGTTTCTACTTTTGTGACTAAAGGCATTGGACTTAGGGTAGTTACAAAAACTTTACATCATAATTCCATTATGAAGAAGAAAATAAAGCTATTAAAGAAACATAATTCAGGGTTATCAACACTAAACATAATTCAGGGTTATCAACACTATTAGAGAGATCTAATGATCAAATAAAGATAAAAAAATTCATTGAAGAAGAAAATGTTCTTGAATTATTATCATGAGTAGATTATTATGAGGAGAAGGAAATAAATCAAGGAAATGAAACATAAAATTAACTTTGATGAACATTTTCATTTGGGAAAAAGGGAAAGAATTGAAGTTGAAGATGAAACCAATAAAAATGTAGAAGGCTTGAATAAAGCATGAATAATAAATGTTGTTAAAAATAATGGAGAAAATATGGCTGCAGATAATGCTTTGTGTTAAATGAATTCCATTTGAGAACTAATAACATCTCAATCTCTAATAATCTTGAAATTGAAGGAGATTTTCCACAAGGGAAGACGTCTTCAGTTTTCATGGAAAGGCCTTTGTGTTTGCCACCATAGGTTGATAAATATTGTTTGATAAGTAGGGTATACCAAGTGATGAAGATTCCCTTCCTCCCTCTAAATGACATCACCAAGCTTAGGAAGCTATGTATGCAAGTGTTGTAGAGTTTATAGCTACTTTAGTGGAACCAATGAAAACTAGTGTGACCCGTCAAGATGACGTATACAATATTTCTATGGATGAAAAAACTTACACTAAATGATTTGACAATGAAAAGACTCATAAGTTAAGGGAAATGAGGAATTTGTCAAAGTAGGAACAATGATTAAAAAATAACAACATAAACAAGAGGTAGCAAGAAATCTGTGGTGTATTCAGATTCATATCAATCCTTTGTGAGGTTTTCTTCATATTTTGCAAAATGGGTAGAGGAGAAGTTGATAGATCCATGGTTTGAAGATTCAATATCTTATAATCACATGGATAAATGGAAGATTGTAGATAAGGATGAGAGGAGTGCACATGCTAAAATGTGTACTAAATCATTATTGAATAATCATAAAGTGGAAGAACAAAATCTACACAATGTGACTACACCAATTTTTCCTTCTCCAAAGAAGAAAGATGGATCAAATTTTGATTCAAGACAAGCTAATTCAATTAGCACACCTCCAATCAAGGATTATCTTACAGAAAAGGGTGAGGCTGACCAATATGAAAACAAGTCGAAGAGTATAAGGGTGAATAAATGTTGTGTGACCCTAGCCAACAAAAATAGGAGAGGCCTTAAGAAAGATCATGGACAGTCTTTCTCATAGAAGATTAACGAAGGGAACTTAGCTAAGTAGTTGGTTTTTCTTAAGCATGCGCAAGTTTAAACTATAATATATAACATTGAAAATTCAAAAAAAAGGTGATAGGTTCTTTAAAATTTAAGGTGGAGATAAATGGTACCACATCAATGAAATTGGATGGTGTATCACAATCTACATATTTGCACTTGGAAAAATAAAACAAGCTTAGACAAGTGTATGATGCTGCAAAAGAAGTAAAATTTAGAACTATATTAGACAATTCTAATATTCCTACCCCATCTACATCTATGAAGAATCTTGTAGAAACTGCATAGGCTAAGCCGCCTAGCCCAAGCTCAAGATGAATCTTGACAACATAGTGGTTTAATTTCCATCGAGATCAAGAAACACTCAAGTTGAATACGGATGAACCAATGAGAAATGATTTTGAATTTGATAAGAAGTTTGAGGGAGTTTTATTAATGGTTTATGCTGAAAGAAAGTTTTTAAGTTCTCATGGAAAAGGGGAGATATCACCTATTTCCGAGATCTAGAAAATGAGGCAATTGTTGTTTGTGGAGGTACATCTGAAATGTGTAGTAATAGTATGAAACCAAGCATAGGAGTTCATTATTCTTCATAGATAATATGAAGAATTAAATTGGTTATGATTCTGGAGGCACTTCCGAACTAAGTAGTAATAGTATGCAATAACTGAATATGAAACTACTTGGTGTAAACATTAAAGAGAATCAAAACTAAATTCTATGATTTTGGAAATGACATTTGTGGTAATTTTAGAGTTAAACACAGTTACACCTCATGATGGAATTCACAATTACAGGGAATCAAAGTTAAATATCGATAGTTATAGTGCCGATACTCTTGTAGAAAGCATTGATAGTTTGTATCTAGAATACCATCGATCTTCTTGATTGCATGCACCCTAGTCCTTTGAATCTTAATTACTATTAGATGAAATCAATTCTCTATTGCAATAATGCCATCCTCCGATGCCATGAATGTAGTGCCCCATTTTGTCATTGAATGTTTACATTGATTGTGACATTGTTATTTGAGGGCATTTGGTTGTGAATGACCCAATTGTGGATTCAAACCTAGATTCTATGTCGTCTTATTATTTCAGGGAATTCGGTTTTGAATGACCCAACCATGTGTGGAACTAGTATGTAATTATTAAGGAAAATTGGTTGGAAACTATCTATTGTGTTGATGATGATCAGTTTATGTGATTATGTTATGATTTCAATAGTGATTGAAATTCGATGTGATTTTGATATGATTTCTGTTAAATTTTCAGAATTTACTTCAATCTGATCTAGGATCTTAACTGAGAGAACAACATGTACAGCAAATCTACATCATATCAATCATGGACACAATAATGCAAGCACACTAGAGACACAGAATTTACTTGGGGAAAACCATAAAGGTGAAAAACCCCAATAACTTCCTTAGAGATAGATAGAGCAATGATACAACCAGAATATAAGAGATAGTCTTCTCCTAGCAGCAGAGCCTCCTCCTCATAAGTGCACCACTTTCCGAATGAGAGAAGTGTGTGTATGAATGATCAAATAGAGATCTCCCGATCTCTATTTATACTTGTCCTGTCCTGCCCAATAAACTAATGGGGCCCACATGTCTAGCTTAACCCATGGTTAACTTAATCCGGGCCGACCCCACACTTGGTGTTCTAATAACCCTTTGACCCACATGGCCGACCCCCAATAGGGTGGTCTAATATCCCTTTGACCCACATGAATTATACAGGGCTGACCCCAACAAGGTGGTCTAATAACCCATCAAGTATAAGTTATGACACTTACAATATAAATGACGACACTTCCATATAGAGGAATAATAACATCTCTATAGGAATACAACCACTTCCGTATAGAGGAATAATACCATCTCTATAGGAGTACAATATACATATATATGAAATACATTCTGAAGTTACATATACATCAACACTCCCTCTTAACTAGGAAGGTATTTCTCGACACAGATCTGCTAGCACAAGTCTTCTTCTTTGGATCATCATCAGTGAATCATCATCCTCAAATCATCGTCATCATCACTGCTGCTGCTATCTCATCAATCTCTGAATCTACTTGTCATAGGAAGTTCTACAGAGCCAGTCCTTTTTCATATTGGATGTAGGCCCACCACCTGCAGGTCTTCATCATCACTGGCCATATTGTGGAATCCTCAGGACTTATTATGTGCGTCACAAAACCTCGAAAGAGCATCCCAAGATGTTACGGATACACAACTCCGACCTGTAGGATCTCCCAGGGCCATATTATATGTGACCTCACCACAAAACCTCGCAAGAGCATCCCAGGCTGTTACGAGCACACAGTTCTACCTATAGGATCTCCCAGGGATAGATTACATGTGGTCACCACAAAACCTCGCAAGAGCATCCCAGGCTGTTACGAGCACACAGCTCTACCTATAGGATCTCCCAGGGACATATTACATGTGGTCATGGCAAAACCTCGCAAGAGCATCCCAGGACTTATTACAGGCACACAGCCCAATCTATCGGATCTCCCAGGGACATATTATATGCCATAGGACAAAACCTCAAAAGAGCATCTGCCAGATATGCAAGGGCCAGATTATATGCCATAGGAAAAACCTCGAAAGACTATCTGTAGATCTCCTAGGGCCAAATTATATGTCCTCCTAGAGCAAAACCTCGAAAGAGCATTTTCCAGATATCCCAGGGCCAGATTACATGCCATAGGAAAAACCTTGAAAGACTATATGCAAATCTCCCAAGGCCAAATTATATGCTCATCTGCACAACCTGATCCACGGCCACAGAGTATCAACTTGATACTCACCATACACCATCCTGATGTATACATGATCATCCTGATCATCATCACTACAACATCCTGCTGCATGTCATCTGGAGCAACATCCTGAAGCTCGTCATCCATGATCATCCTGATCATATAATGCATCTACCTGATGCATACCAAGTATCTACCTGATAAATATCATCATACATGATTCACCTGATCATACAATGTATCCACCTGATACAAATACAAATACATGATACACATGATCATACCTGATACATATGTTGATACATGATCTACCTGATCATACAATGTATCCACCTGATACATATACAGATACATGGTCCAAGCATCCAACATGATGCATATACAAAATACATACAAATGATCCAACCGATCATATCCAGCATCCAACATGATGCATACATACAGAGCAGTAACTAGAGCCTCATCATGATGCTCATCATCCATGATCCTCCTGATCATTATAGCATCATCCTCTTCAGATCATCTCATCGTCCACGAAGTACAACCCAGATGCAGATCATCCAGCACTTACACCACCAACATGGGAGAACACATCTACCACCATTCGGGGAAGGCTCCAGCCCTTACTTTTTCATCATGGGAGAACACAACATGGGAGAACACATCTACCACCATTCAGGGAAGGATCCAGCCCTTACTTTTTCATCATGGGAGAACACATCTACCACCATGTGAGAATGGCTCAGCAATTACATCACGACCATGGGAGAACACATAAACCATCTCAGAAAAACTCATGTGCATCTGCATCTTCCGGACTCATCACTTCCCTTTGGAAGAAACCTCGATCTGAAGTGCACCAAGCCTCTCTCAGAAGTACTCAAAATACACTCTATCCAACGGCTTGGTCAATACATCTACAACCTGCTCATCCATCGCAACATACTCTGCTTCAACTGTACTTAGTGCTACGTAGGACTGCTTCCTGCCAAACCAAGACATCACACCTGATCCCTATCTGCAGCACTGCCTGCCCAATCTGAATCAACATAACCCTGCAAGTTAAAATTTTGATTCACATCATACTTGAGCCCATAATCAACTGTACCCTTCAGGTACCTCAGATATGCTTTACAGCAACCAGGTGAACATCTCTCAGATCCGTTAGGAACTGGCTCAATGTGTTCACCGCAAAGCAAATATCTGGTCTCGTGTTCATCAAGTACATCCCAAACCTCTTCAGGATCTCTACTGCATACTTCCCTTGTCCAAGGAAGATTCCATATGCACTCTGCCACACCTCCATACCTATAAAGTAGTGCATCATCCCCAAGTTCTTCATCTCGAACTTGGTAGCAAGCTTCCGCTGCATGTCGGCAATCAATCTATCTTCACCTGTAATAAACAGGTCATCCTCATATAAAAGTAGTATCACTGTATTTCCTTCCTCAACCTTGTAGTAAAGGTTGGAATCCGCTTTTCTCTTGGTAAAGCCCAAACTAGATAGACAGTTGTCTATCCTACCATACCAAGTTCTGCACATATATGACTCCCTGTCATGTGTCTCAGAACCAAGTGGCTACTCCACATACACTTCTTCTTCAACTACACCATTCAAGAAATCTATCTTGAAATCCATCTGGTGTATCTTCCACTTCATCACTGCAGCCAGAGCAAGTACTGATCTAATGGAAGTGTATCTGGCTACAAGAGCAAAAGTCTCTATGCTACCACCTGCAACATGCTTGATCTTGTAGATCTTCTTGGAAGTCACTACAGAATCCCCTTCAGGTCTTGGGACTACATCCCAAACATCTTCATGATCGACTAGTACTCCTCGATCATGGCATTCTTCCCAGATATTGGGAACTTCAATATCTTCAATATTTTCAATAGATAACTTTGTTGCTGAACAATTGTTGTAGTCCTTATTTTGCAGGTGATTGTATACGATCTTTCCTACACAACAAGTTAAATTGCATGATTAGGAAACATTTTATAGTTTTCAGAACAAATTCTTACACATAAAGAAATATGTCATACAGTCATGCAATTATTTTAGCCAATGCTTCAATAACACATTCATTCATATCCTGTAACTTTCTAGATGCCTTCCAATCTCTACCAAAACATTGTTAAGAGTTTGCACTACTCCCAACATGTCAGCAAAGAGGTTTCATTCTAGATAATTAGCAATGGAATGTTGTATAGTGCCATAGGCCACTTACCCATAAAATGCATATTGGTAGTATACTGTTCATTAATGCAATCATCTTAATATGCACAATACATATCCTAAGTCTAGGAACATAAGCATATACATCATTGAACAATATTAGTTAAACAAAATAAGAAATGGTAATTAAAATACTTATCTTTGTTTGTTTGTTGGGTGGACTCCCTATGAGTCTTTTCTTCCTTGCAGGAGCTCCTAAAGTAGCTTCTTTTCTGCAGCTCCATTCTGACGTGGATTGTGAGAAGTGGTCAATCCCTCTGAATATATACATCCTTGTAGAAACTACTGAAGTGTGGTCCTTCTTGATCTTTGCTTCCTGGAATACCTGTCCTTGAACTTATATCTATCCTTAATCACTATGCAGCTTATTAGTATCATCATTGTGTTATCCTCGAGGTCTCATACATAATCACACATTCATTAGTATAATATTAACACTATCAAAACAAAATAATCTTAAACATGTATAGTCATGATTATTTCAAACACAGATAATAGACATTAGTATTCAAGGTTTTAGGGAAGTCTTCTTTTACTCATGCATATTCTTATTTGATCATAGGACTCTCCTGA
This sequence comes from Larix kaempferi, assembly GCA_027924585.1. NCBI lineage: Eukaryota > Viridiplantae > Streptophyta > Pinopsida > Pinales > Pinaceae > Larix > Larix kaempferi. The sequence continues at coordinate 5,918,306 of BSBM01000756.1, forward strand.
TTAGTTAAATCATCAATGCATAAACCCATGATTACTCAAACCTATACCTTCATGATTCTTCTGGTTAGTCATATCATCAATTATGGTAAGAAACATAATATGCATACAACCATGACTATTCAAACCTATGACTTCATAAATAATCATTATCAACAACAAAACAGTATAAGATCCTAACACAAGGTAGGATTCTAGCTTGATATAGGAAAAACATACCTGGATTAGCATGCTAGCTAGTTATGTCTAACATACCCGCATAATGTCTTCTGGTTCTCTTCAATGACTTGTGCTAGTAACCTGCATGTTTCATAAGTTATCCATTGTAGAACCAAGTTATACATACCTCGTAAGTAGATCTTCTAAGTGATCCATGACAATGGATGAATCTTTGTCTTCATGTCACCATGATCATATGTTCTTGATGTAGAACATGACTTGAATTTCTTGGTGTACCTTTTATGTTAGCGAACAACATAAACCTCATACAACATCACAATGCATTAGTACAATCATAAGTGTCAAAACCTTAATCAATGAATATCTTCTATTAAGGTGATACGACAAGTCTAGTAATTAATCAAGATTGTACTGTAATGATATGAAGACAAACATATCATAAACTTAACCATGAACAAAATTTGAAACATACATGTAAGCCATACCTGTCAAGATTACTTGTAATCTTCTTATGGAAGGCCTTAGCCTCATCTCCCTCTGAGACAGGAACTTCTTCACTTATGCAGGTGACCAATCCATCTTCTTCTAGGATTAACCCAATCCACTTGATTTGTAAGAACTGGACCTGGAGCTGGATTAGGGTTTGTTAGAGAAACCCCAAAAATTCAAACTTCCGAAAGGATAGAAATATGTGCCTTGATGAGCTAATCAAGCTGGTATATTCAGAATTTGAAAACTGCAAAGTTTCACTCCTGAATTTTGCCTTTGAAACTTTCGAATTCACTGGACGTGACCCCGAACTAGGGTTTGATGAAGCCCACTCTTCTGACCAATCAAACGGTTTGATCCAAATCTCTAAGCTTCTATTTTTCTGAGGATCTTCTAGCCGTGGTCACAGATTTCAAAAATTCTCATTTTTACAGAAGCCTTAATTTTCCACTTTTCCAATCAAAGTCCCGAACTAGGGTCTGATCAAGCCCGGTCTTCTGCCCAACCAAAAATTATGATCTTGGTCTCTAAATTTCTATTTTGATGAGTGGCATTCATCCATAGTCTCCAATTACAAAAATTCCAACTTTCTCTGAAACCCTAAATTCCGGAAGCCATGAATGAAGGTGCTAAAAAATAATTATGTTATGACAGAAATATGTACCTGATTGTTTCTGGTGTAACTCTGAACTTTTCAAGCCAAATGGTTTGAAAAATTTTCCTGAGATATCCTGACCTGTCATCTTTCCATCCTGATAGGTCTGAACTCAATTGGATTCTCTGAGAGAGAGTTATTCCAAGTGTCGCAATGTGACCTGTTTATGGGATAAAACAGGAGAGCGAACTTGTACGACATTCCACGTGTCACTGGTTCAACTTCGGCCTATAAAAAAATTTCCTGAGATAGTACAGTCTGTGTACTACCTGTCACATTTTACGAAATTTCATTTGGAGCTTCCTAGCCCAGGTTATGACCTTTTTTTCCAAGATCACCTGTTTGTGACTGAGATCTGGAAGAGGCAGAAACCCTATATTGTACAGATCATAAATCACAAAGTACAACGAATTAGAAGTTGTATTTTGGATACAAGTTACATGGGGATCTGATATTCGACCTGTAAAAGTTTCAGATCCGAAAACGTTTCCAAAATGGATTTATAGCGAAAGTGCTATGATGACTGGTTTTTTCTATATCAAGCCCTAGCATTGCAAGTGCAACAAGTGTCATACATGCCATACCATGCCTTCTTTCAGGCTAGCTCTGATACCATGTTAAATTTTCAGAATTTACTTCAATCTGATCTAGGATCTTAACTGAGAGAACAACATGTACAGCAAATCTACAGCATATCAATCATGGACACAATAATGCAAGCACACTAGAGACACAGAGTTTACTTGGGGAAAACCATAAAGGTGAAAAAACCCAATAACTTCCTCAAAGATAGATAGAGCAATGATACAACCAGAATACAAGAGATAGTCTTCTCCTAGCAGTAGAGCCTCCTCCTCATAAGTGCGCCACTTTCCGAATGAGAGAAGTGTGTGTATGAATGATCAAATAGAGATCTCCCGATCTCTATTTATACTTGTCCTGTCCTGCCCAATAAACTAATGGGGCCTACATGCCTAGCTTAACCCATGGTTAACTTAATCCGGGTCGACCCCACACTTGGTGGTCTAATAACCCTTTGACCCACATGGCCGACCCCCAATAGGGTGGTCTAATATCCCTTTGACCCACATGACTTATACAGGGCTGACCCCATCAAGGTGGTCTAATAACCCATCAAGTATAAGTTACGACACTTGCAATATAAATGACGACACTTCCGTATAGAGGAATAATAACATCTCTATAGGAATACAACCACTTCCGTATAGAGGAATAATACCATCTCTATAGGAGTACAATATACATATATATGAAATACATTCCGAAGTTACATATACATCAACAATTTCGATAGTGATCAAAAGTTTATGTGAATAATGAAATAATTTCGATAGTGATCAAATGCATATGTAAAAAATGAAATGATTTTGATGGTGATCGAATGTTTAAATTTGCATATGATTATGTTTAGCACGTACTCTAATGTGTTTTCAAGTGTGACAAGAAAGATAGGTACATGTGACACCTGGTTGTGTCGATACCCCAAGGACTCTGGATTAAGTCGGGTATCCATGACAGGTGATGTTAATATGATGTATACTTGTATATTATGATTTTAATTTAATATATTTGATAAGTGTAATGTTTCACATGTAGGTGTTGGATTGTGATTGCCAATCTATAGGGCCCGGCTAGGTTATAAATTTTTTTTTTTAATAGATAAGTAATATGTCAATTTGCATTCTGATTAAATATAAAAGATCGACTTCTTTTCAGAAAACATAAATTAAGGTGGCATTAAATTAACCAAATCCCTAACTAAAACCCTAGTCGAAACCATGTCGTAATGTAATCACCATTGCCTTTAAATTAAAGGAATCTTTGTAGAATAATTTATTTCTCCTAAGCAACTATTTCGCTTTAATTTATCAACCATGTTTATCCTTGAGCTAACTTGCTCATCAATGCAAATATTTTGTCCGTTTGTCATTTAAATATATAACACATGAAATTCCTAGTCATCACATTCATATGAATTACTTATATGACATATGGAAATATTGAGCCAATTTGATAAGAACGTTTAGACATACATCATAGGGACATCCCGAACAAAAGTTAGTATGGATATTTAAATATGTAATGTATGATAATCTTGAATACAATTAAAATGAACATACCATTATTTATACTACAAATCCACTTAAATGACAATGCCATAATAATATGGTCACTACCTAAACCACTACTTTATTTAATACATTTCAATTTAACTAACACCCAAGTACTTGACAATTTAGTGGCTAACACTAACACATAAGGATATGTCTCCATCGAACAGTTACCACAGACTTGCAACAGCTCGCAACGAGGAGATACCAATAATGAGCTTCCCAAGTTAATCTAAGCTCAAATACCAATAACACAATTTGTGGTTAAAATAGAGTCACTTGATCAGCAATGATCTAATCTTGACTCCATAACATAAATATAAACGATCATTCTTTTGGACTATCGAACAACTTAAGATTCACCCGAGGTATATGGAAAGTGAAATCCACTCCCATATCCTCACACTAATCACGTCGAATTCGTAGGGATTAATGTCATACCTTAACAAGTAGATCATGGAATACGACATGCAACTGCATGGCATCTATCCTAGATCGTATGCATGCCTTGCTATGTGCATTAGGTTAATTGAAATATAATACTAAATATGTAGACACATTATCGATCCACGAAGGACCGCATCCATATCAAACATGGTGAAAGCATAAGGAACAATCCAACCCTTGACCTCGATCTACAAGGATCAGTCACCATCCACTTCGGTGGATCGATGAGTTGGGATTAATGGATTTGTATAAAATTCCCGGCATTCATCCATTGAGATCAATCACCATTTTCCCAAACGTATGCCGAGACAATAAGACCACACAGTCCTTATGGTATTGATCTATAGAGATCAAACACCATTCTCTTGGACGATATGTAGAGACAGTAAGTTCATACAGCCTTCCGGCATTTATCTATAGAGATCAATAACCAAATGTTGGAATGATATGAAGAGCTAATAAGTTCACATAGTCGTCGTTCATTGATCCACATAGATCCATCACTATTTGTTTAAATTTAATATGCAGAGATGGTAATTCACACAGTTGTTTGGTCGTTGATCCACAGAGATCAACCATCATTCGTTTAAAATTTATATGCAGAAATAATAAGTTCACGCCGCCCTTCCAACATTGATCTATAAATATCAATCACCATTCGCTGGAACGAGTTGAATACACAAAGAACATCACAGTCATTCAAGCATCGATCTGTAGTGATCGATCACCATCCCAATAAACTGGATGCATACATAAGGACATCACAGACATTCAGTGTCAATCTACCTCAATTGGTCATTATTCACCATTCACTATATGCATACAAAGAACATCACGACATTCGACATCGACCTATATGGATCGATCACTAATCACAAAACATGATATACATATACTGAAAACATCACATGCATATGGGCATCGATCTATAGGGATCAACCGCCACACATTTAAAATGAGATGCATATATAAGAGCACTTCACAGACATCTGGCATCAATCGATATGGATTGATCGCCATCCATGAAAAACAATACACACATAATTAAAACAACACAATCATCTGGCATCAATCCATATGGATCGATCGCCATCCACAATAAACAATTTGCATACATTTAAAACATCACAATTATTTGGGCATCGGTCGCCATACATATTAAACAAGTTACAATGGAATGAATCATCACGGCTATCTTGAATCGATCTATAAGGATCGATCCCCATCTGTGTCTTTGGATATGCAGATATAGTTAAATACTTTCACACATTCGACATTGCTCCACTGAGATCGATCGCCGATCATAACTTAACAAACACAAGCACATACAGGGTTATAATGCAATGTGACAGCGTGTTGATTTATGAAGAAACATGAACGCGGTCTTGGGTGAATCATCTAGCAGGTGGAAACACCCAAATGCTCATATCGATCGTCATCCTTAATAAAATGAAATGCAAGCCGAAAGGATTATTACAACATCAAATTTATGGAAGAACATGGGCGCCGTCAAGGTTGGGTTGACCAACATATAGGAAGGTTTACACGCAATGCTATCAAAATCGAAATCTCAGAATGCCAAGCTCAACAAAGAAACAGAGTAGAATATCAACAACAGACACACGAATTGGCAAGATGCCTTGCGCGAGTCTTGAGATAAAATGGAGTCTAAACAAAATTATGTGCATACCCAGCGTGGAATCGTGAGGTTCACGCTTTCTTTCATTACTACAAAAAATCCAACTCAAGTTCCTTTCATTGATAATATTTATAAAATTAACATAGATTACAATAAATCTATAATCACATGCATTTTCACATATATTCAAATAAATAAATTATACATGTCCGGACGAGTGTTCGAGTTGATGATGGTGGTACCGGAGCTCAAGTGCTTCTCGATCCTCTCCCAAAACTTTAGAATTCATCGGCGATCACTTTGGTTAACCTCCCGATCATATTGGGAGTACTCTTTTTCCTTCCGAACCCCTAAGAAATTCGGGTCGTAGAGATCACACACATGCTAGAGATCCAGAAGTGGGATTCCCCCCCACTAAGACCTCTGGACAAACTCACAATAGAAGCAAATCAATGTCTTACAATCATTATGGTAGCCATCTAGCCATAGGGTATCCTCCCCTTTCCTCTTTCCTTCCTTAAATAGGAAATTCCTCTACGACACATGTCGCTTCATGCAAATATGCCCAATTATTTAATTATTCAAATATAATTATCTCACCCAAACATCATGCACCTAAATTCATATATTTACTCAAGTTTGTCCCCCCTGATGCTTCAATCTAGTTTTTATTTTTGTGGGTGCAAGTGAAGATGTCTACATGCTAATGTTTTAGTATACTATTTGTTCCTAGACAAATATTCTCCATTATTTTAATTATAAACAATTATTTCATGTGCAAATGGCCTAAATGAAATTCTATATGCTTAATGCATAATATTCATCTAGTTTCTCGTCTTGGGTCTAGGTACCACTTTGTCGGGTCCATCCCTCCTTCATATTCTTTTTATCAAAATGGTACCACATCGTCAGGTCCTTTCGTTAGTACTTTTCCGTTGCATCTGATTTGTGGGAACTTCATGTAGGGATTTAGGATCCATTATCTTCAATCCTCCTTCTACACTCTATTGGAGACTAATGGTGCTGAGGAGTAAGTCCATTCTTACTGCATGCCCCCCAACCTCGTACATGACCAAATCCATCATGGTCCACTTCGCACGACTTCATGCTTCCCCGAGTAAGCGGATAGGTGCTTTTCAACTCGTGTGTGGAATCCATAGGGAATCGACACTGTCGTCGTTCCTCTGTGTGTGATTTTATTCGTACTCCAAGACCCATTTATTTCCTTTGTGAGTCCTTAAGTGTATTGTTTCACCTGTCTCTGCACACATGGTCCAAAGCACACATTAGTAGCTTGGTTATCATTCATCATAATTCATTTCATAATCTACTAATCGTTAAGCAATCATAATTTACTCATAACATCATATATTTCGTCAATCTGCAAATCATTAAGCCAACAAGCATTTCTTTCGCTCACATCATATATTTCATAACATAGCTAACCATTAAGAAACATATTCAAGTATACATATCACATATTTCATAAAACAACTAATCATTAAGCAAGCATGCATTTATTCATCAAATTCAGATAAGTTATCTATTTCCACAAATGCCATTTAATTCATTGTTTTCATTCATCAATTTTTCATCATGCACATCATCAAGTGTTTCTCATTTATTCAAAATATATGATCAAACGGTCATTTTAGTAAAGTTTTATTCAATCGGGTCACTCGACGAGTTCCCTAAAGGTCTACATTAGTCTAGGGGCACTACATACACCCCTTCTTATTTAGAACTTTGTCCCAAAGTTCAAAATAAATATGGAAAGTTACGGCGCATCTCATTTGCATCCTCGCAAGTCGTAGAGCTAGGAATATAACTGTCCCATTGTACTTTGAATTGATCAATCACACTATGCCTAAGCTACTACATGCGCTGGTCCAATACCCAGATCGGCTCGGCCATCATGACCCCATCATCTGTTATCTGCACATTGCTCAGATCAATAACATGTGAAGTATCAGAAACATAATGACGAAATACTGAAACGTGAAAAACATTGTGAATCCTACTCAAAGATGATGGCAAGTCAAGATGATAGGAAAATGGTCCTATCCATTCCAAGATCCTAAAGGGTCCCACGAACCTAGGGGATAGCTTGGCTCTCTTGCCAAATTTTATCGAGAAATTCAAAAGGTTCCATTTGAATAGAACTCTGGTAACTGTTATTGTAAGCAAACTCCAATAAAGGTATGTATTCCTCCCATCTTTTCTGTTGATCCATTACATACATCCTTAACATGTCCTCCAAAACTTGGTTCACCCTTTCAGTTTGTCCATCTGTCTCTGGGTGATAAGCTATACTAAAGTTGAGTTGAGTACCTAGGGATTCTTGGAGGCTTGTCCAAAACCTTTCGGTAAATACCAAACCTTTATCCGAAATAATATTTTTCGGTATTTTGTGCAATCTTACAACTTCATTCATGAAAAATTTAGCAATTTCAGGAGCTTGATACGTGTTCTTGATTGGTAGAAAGTGGGCACTCTTGGTAAGAGTGTCAACTACTACAAAAATGGTGTCATGTCTTTAGCTCAAACTTCCTTCCGACCAAGTAGTGTCACCATAACCTTAATGCATGAATGACCACAATCATTTCCATATCATGGGTGGCATAGTTCTCTTCATGCGGTCTTAGTATTTGGGATGTGTAGGAAATAACCATTCCTTCCTACATTAATACACACCCAACTCGATGTATCCATACAAACTAGAAAATCCTTGTCCATATTAGGAACCTTCAGTATTGGTGGTGTTGTCAACAATTTCTTAAGTTTAGCAAAATCCTCATCACATTTTTCAATCCACACAAATGGTCTACTTTTCTTTTGTAATTCTGTTATGGGTCCTGCCACCCTAGAGAAACCTTCTACAAACTGTCTATAATATCCCTCCAATCCCATAAATCTTCATACCTCGTGTACATTGGTGGGTGTCGACCATTCCCAAATTGCCTCAATCTTAGCCGGATCCACTGCAATCCCATCACCAGATATAATGTGTCCAAGGTAGTGAATCTCCTTCTGAAAGAATGCACACTTGGATAAATCCCCGTATAAATGGTTCTCTCTTAAGCATTGTAGCACTATTCTCAATTGTTCCTCATGTTATTCATGCATTCTAGAATATATCAAAATGTCGTTCAGAAATACTTGTACAAACTTGTCTAGGTATTGAAGAAACACACCATTCATTAAGTTCATAAATACGCTTGGTGCATTCGTCAATCCAAAAGGCACCACAACAAACTCAAAGTATCCAAATATTGTCTTAAAGGCAGTCTTAGGGATATCTTCATCCTTAATCCTCAACTGGTGATATCCTGACCTCATATCTATCTTTGAAAATACTGTCACTCCTTTCATTTGGTAAAAAAGGTCATCAATCGTTGGTAGAGGGTATTGATTTCTTATAGTTTCCTTGTTCAGTTGATGGTAATCTATGCACAACCGCCATGATCTGTCTTTCTTCTTGACAAATATAACAGGTGCTCCCAATGGAGATACACTGGGTCTAATCAACCCAAAATCTAACAACACTTGAATTTGTATCTGTAATTCCTTCAATTCCGGTACCGACATTCGGTAAGGAGTTCTAGCTATGGGCTTTGTCACTGGATTCAGTTCAATCCTGAAATCTAATTCATGCTACGGTGGTAGACTAGGTAGAGTATCTAGAAATACATCCATGTATTCCGAAAATAGAGGATGGTTGATTACTTCCACTTTATCTCCTTCCTTGTTCATATCTATTATTGCATAAAGTTGGCACCCTTTTATCATACTCTTCTTCAGTTGCATGGCCGAAATCATCCTTAAGGAAACTGTTGGCACGGTATAGATCTGCAGGAAGTGCGGAAGCTGACAGGTGCGAAAGGGTCATTTCGGGAAAGAAGGATCATTCGCGGTATTCATGGGAGCACAAGAATTGATAGATTAGTTAAGTCGGTCATGTGGACCATTTTTTTATAGAATAGAAGCATATAAATAGAGCAGGATTGTAATCCTAACGGCATCGAAGTTTGGATGATCAATCTATCTTTTGGGTTCGTTATGTATCCGCAATATGATGTATTGACAGTTTCTGCGAGGTTTATTCCGCAAAGTTGGTGAATGAATGGAGATGTTCAGTTATGGTGTAATATCTGTCTTTAATCTTATGTAATGATGAATGTGAAATATGTTATGTGAATGTCTTACATTGATTGATGCAAATATGTTGTAGAAGTATTATTAATTTGAATAAGTATGTCGAATCGGTTCCGAATGTTAGTTGAGCTCTGTGAATGACTTAAGATGTGAATGATAAGTTGATAGTATGTTGTGAGTGTTATAATCTATGGTTAGTGCGAAGGTAATGTGTGCATATCCTCTACATAACTGCTGAAACTTGGTTCCAACAGCCCCCTTATCCATCTTGGGTGAGACTGCACTTGCTCCGCAAGTGTTGCTTGGAAGGGTTACACCTTTTTGGGCCGGTGTATAAGGGAGTTTGGGTTGATAGTTTGTTGGTGACAGTACAAAGTGAACCCCTGTCAATAGACACTACGTCAACAAATGGTTTCGTTGCCGAGACCCTAAGGAAGAAGGAAAGAGGATATGTTGTGGCATCCGACAAAACTAGAGATCCAAGAGTGGTTCGACAAGAAGGCAGAGGAATTCACAAAAAGAGAGAAGCGAGATTCTAAACAGACAGTGACCAGCTGGTTAGAAAGATACATCTACTCAGACATCCACAAAATATTCTTTTGTGAATTCCTGGTGCTATTGCATGAGTGGATAGCACAGCTGACGTTTCGAAAGAATCACTGCCAGAAGATTGAACCTGATTGTTGGACCCCATAGTTGGTGCGACAGCTAGAGCAAGTCGATAACAAGGTATCATGAGCCGTTTATTTTTGGGTAGACAATATCCTTCAAGGGTACGTGACTGAGTTTGCATTAGATACTATCAAGTCATGCAACGACGCCGAAAGAAACTTCTTCAGGGGGCCAAGAGGAATGTTCCTATCATTGTTAAAATTGTGGATTAAGATGCTTGTATGCGAAAAAGGAATATTGAGGATGTCTTCTAACGAGTAGAAGAATCGGTGTGTGGAGGGAGAAGGTATCGCTTAAATGCGAGTCTGACGAAAAGATGTGGTAGATGGATATGAGTGACGAAGAGTTTCTAAGGGAAGCTGATGATGAGTGTGGTACCTTGAGGAGTGGAGCAATATTCCGGGATCCTAAGAAGAAGAGGAGGACTGAGAGAGAGTCTCTTGAGAGGACCGGAACAGAGAACTGCGAAATAGGACCACAAGGGAGGAAGCGACCTTATTGCGAAGGAGACATCAACCAGGATACCCCATAGGTAGAAGGAGTTCAGATCGTAAGTTACCACGTACCCTCGACCCCGCACACTACTCCGAATTTTATAGGAATAAATCCGAACTATTCACGGAGTTTCCCTACGTGTAGTGGCAAGAGTAGTGCTTCAGTAAACAACAATAGCAGTAGCATTAGGATGGCTGACGAGGGAAAGATGCCTACCTTCTCGGGGAATGGGACTAAGGATCCCAAACAATATTGGTTTATATGTGAAGCAGTCTGGACCGTGAATCAGGTTCAGTACGATGCTATAAAGATGGGACAGCTAGCGACGACCCTTAGGGGTCGGGCGCTAGACTAGTACATGAAATTTGTAAAGGTTCCAGTGGGAACAAAAACTAAAACATTGGAGCAAGTCAGAACAACGATGATTGACGAATTTAAAAAAGAAAAATAAGAGTCGCAATATGTCACTGAGCTTAAAGAGATTAATCAATTCCCAAATGAGTCGGTGTGGGAATTCGATCTGCGGTACAAGACATTGATAGAAAAAGTGAGCTTCCCGATAAATGAGATGCAACACAAAGAATGGTTCATCGCAGGACTAGTACCGCATATTCGTGGACCTTTGATGCAACAAAAGGTTGTGACACAAGCATAAGCGTTAGAAATTGCGATGAAGCTGGAGGCTTTACCAATCGGCGAAGCAGGGTTAGGAATGGAGAGAGTCCAGGTGCAGTTGGCCAACTTAACGCTTCAATTGGAGGATTTTAAGAAGGGAAAGGAAATATGCAGAGAAATATGGTGCACCAGATGCAGAAGTGAGGGGCACCATAAGGACAATTGCCCAGAATTCTGTGAGTATTTGCAGTCGGGGGCACCAAACCCCCTTTGCCAAGGAGGCATGCTGTGGTGTACTATCTGTCAGACTAGAGGGCATCGACCGGAGGAATGTGTATATCTGCAAAAGATGGTATCAAATCCAGTAAACTTATACTGCAAGTTCTGCCGATCAGTTGGCCATGATGAGAAGGACTACAGAGCCTATGAACTATTTCAAGAACGAATAGCTGACACGTATTTTATGAAGGAAGAAGAGCCGCTGGTGGTGAAGCAACAATCGCAGTACATTCAAGTGCAGTTTAACCAACCACAGCAATACAACCATGGGAAATACGAGCAACCACAGTATGGGCACCCGCAGTATCCACCACCACCGTATGGCCAGCCGCAGTATGGAAAACAACAGTATCAGCAACCGTAGTATCAACAATATGGACTGCCACGCGAAGGTTTCAGGGGGGGATTCCGCAGAGGCTGAGCTACCAGTATGGGACATGGAGGAGTTGCTTGATGGGGATGAGGTCCAATAATATGTTACAACTATGGACAGAAGGGACACTACCAAAGAGATTGTCCAAATCTAGCGCTGCAGTGTACATACTACAGTGCTGTAGACTATAGTATAGAAGACTTCCCTCAACTTATTGTGAAATGGAAAACAAAGCATCCACCCCAGAACCAGAACCAAAATAATCCAAATGCACCACCTGCTGTACAGATGATTTTGACAGAAGCCAAAGGTAACCACGCAATGGTCAGGATAGTGACACGAGGAGGGGTGGTGACATGGGGTGATAGGATACACACCAATGTCAGACCAACACAAACATAGTGGAAGCAGGTCACCGTCGACGCAGAAGCAGAAAGGGACATCTCTTTAAAGGCACAGGATGCAATGAGGAATAGGAGGCAGATACCTCTTGAAGAAGAAATCTATGACATGCCATTGACGTTCGACTCAACGAAGTCACGAAGGAAGGAAAACACTCTAAAATCATTTTTGGGAAGTTGCCTGGATTTGGCAAAGGACCCAGATGCATTGGAAGAGATAGCTAGTCTACTGCAACGACGGGGAGGTGCACGACTTGAACTGAGAGTTAATCACATACATAAAAGGAAGGCAGGCAGAAAGATGTGGATGTCGGCACAGATCAGAGAATTTGACGTCGACTCTATAATTATGGATTTGGGTTCGGACGTGAATATCCTGACTAAACAGACATGGGAGACAATGGGAAAGTCATGGATGACCTGGTCACCAGTACAGTTGCGACTGGTGAACCAGAATTTGAGGAAAAAGTGGTAGAACCACAGCGTCTACTGGCTCTGGAGGAATCCCTGAAGGATAATCCTACGCGATTATGGGAAGCGCATAAATCAAACATCACATCTTGGCCACTATGTCGACGCCTCATGGAGGTTATGTTTGGCAAAGCTTTGGAGTACGAACAATTGAAATATGATGAAAGAAGTGACCTGAAGGAGCATCTAAACGCCTGCCAACACCAGTGGGGATCAAAATAAAGACAGGAGTGGGTGCATGCATTCATACATACATTGGATGAGGTACCGCGGAGTTGGTATGTCATAGCAGAACTGCGACGTGGGACGAACTCTTGGGAGCAGCTTACCATTGGCTTCAGCTAATCGTTCTTGTTCTTAGATGAGATTCCCTTGATCCACACCACGCTGCAGGAAATCCACGGAAAAATATTTGAAGTAGCACCGACTGGACAACCGATAGCACTCTAATGGACTATGACACCAGAAATGTTGATGGAGTGTTACAATGTCACTGGAGATCCTGAAGATGATGATGAACCCAAGGCTACGTATGTACCAGAATCGGAGGGTAGTTGCAGTGTCGTGGCATGAGATATACCATCGAACAAATTTCAGCAACCATTAAAAATCAAGAAGGTGAACATTGGGTCAGAGGAAAACCCCAAGTTCGCAAGCATTGGCGACTACTGGGACGAGTCAACCATTGCAAAGATGATTGACTTACTGCATGAGTTTCAGGATTTGTTTTCAACGAAATTCTTAGAGATGAAGGGAATTTCTGGAAACTTAGGGGAAATGAGGATCCCCCTGAAACCTGATGCAAAGCCAGTTAAGCAGCGGCCATACAGATTGAACCTGAGATACAAGGAATGCGTGCAAGCCAAAATTGAAAGAATGCTGGAAGCAAGAATTATAGAACGAGTGGATGAATCAGAATGGATCAGTCCAATGGCTGTCCAGGACAAGAAAACTGGCAAAGTACGAATATGCATCGACCTAAGAAAACTGAATGATGCATGCCTACATGATCCATTCCCAACCCCATTTACGGATGAAGTGCTCGAAGGAGTAGGAGATCAGGAGATATATTCCTTTAAGGATAGATTTTTGGGCTACCACCAAATCGAGATTGTGAAAGAAGATCGACACAAGACTACATTCGTCACAGAGTGGGGATGCTTTCAGTACACGGTGATGCCATTTGGATTAAAGAATGCTCCTTTCTAGAATAATGGTAGCAGCCTTCAAAGATTATATTCATAAGTTCCTCGCTGTTTACATGGATGATTGGACGGTATATGGGTTGGTCAAGGACCATGTTGCGAACTTAAGACTCATGCTCAAACGCTGTCGGCAGCAACAAATTTCCCTGAACCTCAATAAGTGCATGTTTTGTGCTTCGTTTGGCATACTGTTAGGACACATTGTCTGCAGAGAAGGAATGTTGGTAGATCCGGAGAAGATTTCCATCATTGTCGACCTCCCACCACCAATGATGACCAAACAACTATGAGTGACATTGGGACACACAGGTTACTACAGGAAATTCATTCAAGGATATGCAGCCATCAAAACACGCATGGAGAAGTTACTGAAGAAGGATGCTAAGTTTGAATGGACCAAGGAATGTCAGAAAAGCCTGGACATATTGAAAGAAAAGATGGTCATAGCACCAAACCTCGCATTTATAGATTGGACAAAGGAATTTTATGTACACATTGATGCGTCGTCAGTCGCACTTGGCGTTATCTTGGCCCAACCAGGAACTGGCGACATTGACCACCCGATAGCTTTCGCAAGTAGAAAATTATCTACTGCGGAGAAGAACTATATGACCACCGAGCGGGAAGGGTTGGCGATGGTCTATGCTGTGCAAAAATTCTGGCATTACCTCTTAGGAGGCCACTTCAAGATGTTCACCAATCATTTCGTGCTAAAATACTTAGTGAACAAGCCTGTGTTGGGGGGCAAGATCTGCCGCTGGCTATTGCTGTTTCAGGGGTTTTATTTTGAAATTATTGTAAAGCTGGGACGATTGAACACAGGGCCTGATCATCTCTCACGGATAGATTCAGGGGAAGAACCAAGGAGCATCGATGAAGGATTGTTGGATGCTCAGTTTTTTAGGAATGGCATGGTCGATAACCACTATGAAAAAATCATTCAATTTTTAGCAATAAGGGAGGCACCAACCGAGTTCACTACCAGTCAAAAGAAGCAACTAGTTGTCCGAGCTGCATACTTCCAGTTAATTGCAAGAGAATTATACAAAATGGGCCTAGATGAGATTTTGCGATGGTACATCCTTCCGCATGAACAAGAGCAGATTCTGTTAGAAGCTCACGACGAAGCTGCTAGGGGACACTATGGTGGATGAGCGACTGCTAGGAAGATCCTTCGAGCAAGACTATGGTGGCCAACTTTGCATGGAGATGCTGCTGACTATGCCAAGAACTGCGATGTATGCCAACAAATCGAGAATCCCTCACGTCGAGACGAAATGCCACTAGTACCACAAGTAACGTTGCAAGCCTTCGATAAATGGGTCGTTGATTTTCTGGGACCCATCAACCCACCTGGGAAGAGAACAGGGTCGCGTTACATCATCATTGCGACAGATTATGAAATGCATTGCGCGGAAGCTACACCAGTGAGAGATTGTTCTGCCGCAACTGCAGCACGATTCCTGTTTGATAATGTGGTCACTAGGTTTGGATGTCCAAAAGTATTATTAAGCGACCAAGGGACGCACTTTGTGAACCAAACAATTGTTGTGATGACAGAGGAATTTCAGATCCAACACAAGAAGAGTATGCCTTACCACCCGCAGACAAATGGGACAATCGAGATGTTCAGCAAGATATTGGAGCATGCTCTCACCAAGGTGTGCAATGTGAACCACGATGACTGGGACCTAAATATCCCAGTGGTCTTCTAGGCATATCGCACCACATGCAAGCGACTGACTGACCAGACCCCGTTTAAGCTCATCTATGGCCAAGAAGTAGTTATGTCGATGGAATACATATTACTGAGCTCACGCATCACAGCAACAACAGGGATGAGTGACGATGGTGCGCTGGAGGAATGGTTGACACAACTAATACAGCTTGATGAAGATTGATTTATCGCAAGGTTCCATCATAAGGTAGAAAAGGACCACCAGAAGGCGTGGCATGACCTCCATGTCAAGACAAAGCACTTTCAAAATGGGGATACAGTTCTATTGTATGATAGTAAGTTTGCGAAACACCCCAGCAAGTTGAAAATGCACTGATTGGGACCATACATTATCACCTTTGTCGCCAACGGAGGCGCAGTACAGCTACAAAGTATGGATGGAGTATTGTTACCTAAATTAGTCAATGGGAATAGGTTGAAGTCCTATCACCATGATCCGACGTAGAGCAGATGAGGACTGGTCAAAAAAATAAAATAAAATAAAATAAAAAATTGCAGGATGTAGGTGGCAGGATGACTCACTAGCAGGAAGAGAGAATGCAAGCGAGGGTGGTTGTATCGCAGTTTGGGTTGCGACAACTGCAGGGTCGCGACCCTGTCAAATCAGCAAATCATTCTTGATTGATAGTAGGTAGGACTCTTTTAGATGATCGATATTTTTGGCAGGTATGATAGCGGGGTCAGACATGTTTGGCACATGGAAACACATAGTGGCAGCATGGCCGGTGGCACCACGG
The DNA here is from genome assembly GCA_027924585.1 of Larix kaempferi. NCBI lineage: Eukaryota > Viridiplantae > Streptophyta > Pinopsida > Pinales > Pinaceae > Larix > Larix kaempferi. The sequence goes on from BSBM01000756.1 coordinate 5,934,986, forward strand.
GTAACAGTTCGCACAGGTTTACAATGACGGGTATTATGGCCACCAATCACGCACGTAGGAATTTCGGTCTCAACACGCAGGAAACAAATGATGACAAAATCGGCAGATTAGGTGAACGGATTTGTGAATGATTTCCAAAGCAGGCGTCCCGGAAGATGACATGCATAAATACAGACACCAAAGGCTAAGCGGAGCAAAGAGGGATTTACCAGACAAGAGAAATAAATGTTGCGAGTAGGTGAGGCAATTGGATAAGCTAGGAATTCCAAGGAGGTTGTGGAAATGATCCATTTCATTTCATGTGGTATCACACCAGGTGTGTTGTGAGCCCGAAAGATGAGTGTGCATGAGCGCCTTGAGCAGGAAGAGGCGTGGGTACTCAGGTGTCACAGAGGCGAAGTTCCATCTGAGATGTCTAGGTATGTGGTAGTAGTTCGAAGCTTCATGGTCTAGGTGACCACCATAATGACAGGGGCAGCAGCCCCCTGGCCCCGGTAGGAAGCACTATAAGGTGTGAAACAGATGTGTCGGAGCAGTCAGGTTGTTTCCCACTTTGGCGAGGTCGATGACTTTCTCCTCAGTCTGGAACGAACATGGAGCGAACCAATAGAATTCACAGAGGTAGATGATGAAGGTTTCCAGAGACTGGAGGATGAGTTCAAGAAGTACATGACAACGAACCAGAGATCGGCAGATGAAGATGAGAAGTACATAACAAAGAGCTCCACATGGAAAGAACAGCTTCAGAAACAAAACACAGCGAAGCATGGGTAAAAACCAGCAGTTTCCAGCTAAGGTGGCTCGGGACAAGCCACATGTTTGTGTTGGGGGCCTATTGGCACAGGATAGATCCACAGGAAGTGCAGAAGCCGACAGGTGTGAAAGGGTCATTCCACGAAAGAAGGATCATTCGCGGTATTCATGGGAGCACAAGAATTGATAGATTACTTAAGTCGGTCATGTGGACCATTTTGTAATAGAATAGAAGCATATAAATAGAGTAGGATTGTAAGCCTAAGGGCATCGAAATTTGGATGATCAATCTATCTTTTGGGTTCATTCTGTATCCGCAATATGATGTATTGACAGTTTCTGCGAGGTTTATTTCGCAGAGTTGGTGAATGGATGGATATGTTCAGTTATGGTGTAACCTCTATCTTTAATCTTATGTAATTATGAATGTGAAATATGTTATGTGAATGTCTTACATTGATTGATGCGAATATGCTGTATAAGTATTGTTAATTTGAATAAGTATGTCGAATTTGTTCCGAATGTTTGTTGAGCTTTGCGAAATACTTAAGATGCAAATGATAAGTTGATAGTATGTTGTGAGTGTTATAATCTCTGGTTAGTGCAAAGGTAATATGTGCATATCCTCTACATCACTATGGAAACTTGGTTCCAACAACCCCTTATCCATCTCAGGTGAGACTGCACTTGCTCCACAAGTGTTGCTGGGAAGGGTTACACCTTTCTGGGCCGGTTTATAAGGGAGTTTGGGTTGATAGTTTGTTGGCGATAGTACGAAGTGAACCCCTATCGATAGACACTGTGTCAACATAAACTTTCATTTTCCTTCACGTAAGTACTCTCTTGTAACCTTCATCATCGTCAAAGGTTAAATCCTTACTTCGGAAATCCATTACTACCGAATTTTCCTCTAGCCAATCCATTCCTAGGATTAGATCATAAGTGCCTAACTCTGTAGCATAGAATGACACCCTAGTAGAGCATACTCGTAAGTCAACTCCACAATCTTCTTTTTTGAGACCCATTCTTTGGATACTTCCGGAGGCCATTTCGATAGTGTCTACATCCTCTTGACTGATTTCCATCATCTTACTACGTTCTAAAGCTTTAAATGAATTGAAACTTTCGGTAGCACCACGGTCTAATAGTAAATAGAATACATTACCATCGATCTTACCAGTGGTCCCGAGGACTGTAGATTGGTGTTTGACTTGGCGATTGTTGACGGTCGCATGTATATGGTGCACTCGTCCCAGATCAGCCGCACTGGGTTTTTGAGGTCCTTGAATTCTTTCGTTCCCTTGGTTCTTTCGAGGGAATTCGTTCTGGAAGTGTGTCCCTCCACATTTCCAACATCTAGGCTTTGGACCTCTAGGAGTGTTTCCAGTTGGTACATTGTTCCATCCCGACCCGAACTGTGCTGGTTTCCCAAAAGTCTTTACTTGATAATTTCTTGGTGGAGGTGGTCGGTATGGTTCTCTATCATCTCTCAGAGAACTTCCACTAAATGATCCTTTCCATATATTCTTATGTCCATAGTGATGCTTGGGTATAACAGAAAATTGACTGCCTCATTCAACACTAACAAAGTTCCTGATCGGTGGCCCTTTGTAAGCAATCTCTTCTTCGGCTATGAGAGCCTTCTGGACCGTGTCATCTAAGGTAGAGGACGATAAGATACGAACCTTATCCCTAATATTATGGTTCATCCCAAACACGAACTTGTTGACCTTTAAATTTTCTATCGAAATGTTATATGCATATCTCAGTAATTCCATGAAACAGATTTCATATTCTTGCACTGCCCATTTCCCTTATCTTAAGGCATTGAAGTCATTTAACTGTCGTTCGATGAACTCATCAAACAGATAATGTTGATGGAAATGCTTGTCAAACAATTCCCATGAAACCTCCTCCTGTTACAAACCTAGTTGTGGTCGTAAAGTTTTCCACCATAGGAGAGATTCTCCCTTTAGATGCAGAACTTCCATGCAGACCTTCATGTTGGAGGTGTAGTCCCTCAGTGAAAATCACATAGCCATGTTTTCCAACCATGCCTCAGCATCAGTTCCTTTAGTGGAACCCCAAAATGATGGAAATCTGATCTTTTCCAGTTCTTGGTGTATGTTGACCGATGGTGGAGTTGGTGGTACGGTGGCTACATGTGACCTATCATTCTCACGATCCAATATCATAACCAAGGATTCCGACATCCGTTGGAAGCTCTTCATCATTGCGATCACTTCTCCGATAGGAATGGTTTCCTGCTCTTCTTTCCGCGGTGGCATTGCTGACGGAGTTGAAGTGGGTGGAGGACGTCCAACTTGTCCTCGCCTGTCCCTTCCTCTACTTCTTCGTCCACGATGATCCATGTCCCGGATTTGATCGAAAATCCAATAGATTTCATCATGTTATAATAATTTCATAATTAGGACAATTTAGTTTTAAGTAAAATCAGTTGAATGTCTTTGCGGAAGATGATATACAAGTTTTCTTTGTCCGGTTACGGTTCGACCTGCCACTACTACATATGGCTCAAAAGTCCCACAAAAGTTTGCCACGAAATAGTTAAAATTTATGTTTTCATGGAAAAACAGTTTAAACTTTTGGAAAAAAATGAAAATTCCCCCAATGTTCATCGCTATAGCGACGTTTTGGACATTTAGTCACTATAGAGACAACAGTTCATTGCTATAGAGATGTTTTGGACATTTAGTCACTATAGCGACGAAACTCAAAAAGAAAATCTTGTTTTTGTTTTTCTTTTTTAACGGTCATTGACTTTTTGTTTTTTTGAAATTTGAACGTTGTGCATTTTTGCCAGAACCGCGACCCTCATTGATCTATAAATACATGTTCTTAAGTCATATTTTCAGAATCATTTGCTAGAGTTGCAGCGATCTTTCTATTGGTTATTCATTCTATGATTTCAAGAGTTCGGTATTGGTTTGACAGATCGAATTTTTTATCTCATTCGTTTTCCAGGTTAGTTTGACTGCAATGCACTAGTCTTTTTTTTATTGCTCCCTTTATGTTCCAATTAGTTCCTCTTCTTCTAGGAGATATTATTTGTTTTTTATTTTCCCTTCAAGGAAAAATGAAAATATTATTCATGAAAAAATTGTTTCATTCTTGCGGTATCATACCCACATAGCATCGTGGTTCTTTATCTAGGTGTTTGTGAATTTTATATTCTAATATCCCTAGGTATGTGAGGCTTGGAAGCTAAAATAGTTTTTACGATTTGGAAAGTCAGTTAAGATCTTGGATGGCTAGAGACCTAAGGACTAACCATAACTCCGGGATGGATTTTCCTAAAGGGTGGGTGTATGTAATGTCTACACTTTTATTTACTAACTAAAATAAGTTTCAAAATGGTAGATATATTCTATCAATTCAATCACAAAGTCCAAGGGGTTAACTAGAGAAACTAATCAAACATATGAAATCATTTGATGATGTGATTTTTATGGAAATGTGCTATTTGAAAAAGAGGTTATGTCTATGTAAATACATTTTTATGTCATTATGCATGATGTTGCTATAATCTTATCCATGGGAGCATGATTGATGCTATGTATGTTTTATTGGATTATTTGACACATAGAGACGTGTAGTGAGAGAGTTGATTCTCCACAATTTCAACAATTGGTTAGGAGCTGTGTATGCAATTCTAGAGAGGTTTGGGATGATATTGTATATAAATGTATTTTAAACTAATTTGTATATTGATATTTTGTGATAATATTGAGATAATAACACCATGCTCTAATTTAATATCGAGGAGGATATTAGGACTTTGCATTGTTTCATAATTTTAAATGCTTATATGCTTGATGTTTTGGAAAATTTGTGTATCATGCAAGACATATGAGACTTTCCCAAATTACTTATTATATGGACATGGACCGATGTAAGAGAAATGGGTAAGGGAAATAGGTCCTTTGGGAGAGAAGGTTGGGTTAGTAAATATAGACTGGTATGAGCATAATCTACAACATGATGCAATACCCAAAGTTGGTTACTCAAATACTTGAAACTATTTAGAGCATGAATTAATAAAAGAATAAGAATGAAATGGGATAACTTAAAATATAAGAAGATATAAAAAGGAAATCAAATCGGATTTTATTGAAGAAAAGTCCATGTGAGGATAAGGAGATATGGTTAGGCGACATCTTAGTTAAAAATATAATTATCATGCAAGTAGGGTCCAATATCTACAAGGAGGAGGAAGGATAACTAGGGTCCAAGACCTACAAGGAGGAGGAAGGAGAAGAGTAGAAGATGAATGAGAAGACGAGAAAGGAAGAGGAAAATGTAATCCTTTTATCTACTTTTTTTTCACTTTTTAATATTATGTGCAAAATCCCATCTCCCATATCCAAAAACCATCATCTTTATTGACTCAAGTTCCACATTCAAAAAATCAAACTCCATATCCAAAACCCAATTCACATATTGATTTATATGTGGAAATTAAAAAAAACAGGAGTTGCACGGTAAAAAAAGTTACTTGGAAGCCAATATTTGTTAGGATGCTCCATAGATATCCCTTCCCTTATCTTGTTGAGTGCCCCCACAAATTCCTTTCTCCTCTAAGAAGCTACACCCAACAACTTGAAGTTAAAATGAAATGGTTCATTTTTTAAAAATACATTGATGCAATATATCATTTAGTGTCGTATGTTTTTATTTAGCATCATGGTTGAGTTTCCAATCATAGGTTCTTATAAGTTGGATTCCATGAGATTGGGTAGGAACCTGAGATAGATAGTTTTTTGTTTTCCAGGAGTTGGCCCTAGTGGCCATGGCAATAAATACTCTACCATACCTATACCCTCTCCTCTGGTGGACTTCCCCATTTTTTGGAGTGACTAGAAGGCGAAATTACTATACATGATTTAAAAGGAAGTTTATTAATTAGGATCTTAGAATAATGCCTTTGTTTTTTTCTTAAATCATAGTACAAAAGCTTTTACATTTGATATTTACATTGTTGTGCTTTATTGCAACACGATTATAAAACATTTGTTTCACCACTTGAGAACATAGTTTAAATTTAGGTACATTTTGCTTGGAATTATTTTGTTTTCTCTATAAGGAAAATGCCTTCTAGTAGATGTTTTTGTGGAACCTTCCCAATTTTTTTATCCAATGTTAATTTATATCATAGAGTATTAGCATAGGTGGGTGACTAAAGGTTTTTCTTCATTGCACTTAAATCATATTAAGTGCATTGGTGCATTCAAATTCACTTGGCCAAAACACAACATTATAGAGTCTACAAAGCTTCCACAAATAAATACTTAACTACTTGTGCAGATTGCTCAAAATTGGAGGAAATATTAATCTAGATTCACTTAAATCCTCTAAAGTGCACTGGTGTGTTCATATTCACTTGGCCAAAAGGAATTCTTATAGATTTTACAATGGTTCCATATAAATACTTAACTAATTGCACATAGTTGAAAACTAGAATAAATATTAGACTAGTTGCATCCAACTTGAAGGTTGAAAGAAAATGTAAACAATGCAAATGCATGAAGCTCAAGGGATGAAAGTATGCAACTAGCTATCAATTATTGTAGCTTGAGATCTAGGAATGTACCCTCAAAGGGGGGGTGTTTCCGGTGATGCTCCCTTATTGGCGTGTAATCCCTCGTAGTCTATATCATTTCCTCCTTATCACCTATTTTCCAAGAAAAAACTAAATGGCCATACTTAGAAAAGAAATTCCCATGAAATAAGATCATAGGTATCCCATGGCATCATTTTAGCCTAATAGTTAGACCCAAAGACACTACTTTGTTGGATTAAACTCAATCATCACATGCAATTAGTGAAAAAATAAGCCACAACACATCCATTGTTGTCAAACCCATCTCAATGGATAACAATAAAATAACTAGTTTAGATATTGAAGATTATGAGGCTTGATTTGGAATACAAAGAGTATTCAATTGGATGCACTTATGGGGAAGTTGATTGTATATGATTAGATGATTATATTTAGGAATAGATTAAAATTAATTATTATAAATATGCATTATCTCTGGGTAGACAATTTGCTTGTAAGGCTTTGAAATAACTGCTTTATTTTATTTTGTTCATTGTGAGATGCACTTTATTATAGGCAATAAATTATGATCCATAAAAATTATGATTATTGTGTACTTATTATATAAAAACGTTGAAAATATATTTTTTCATCAATACGGTTGTTGGGTTCCAATCTACTGTTGTAAATCAGAGTTTATATTTATGTCAATCCGGAATTTGTAAGACTTAGAGGCATATCCCAAATATAGAGATTCAGACCTAGACTTAGCTGAGAATTCAGTTTGCTATGAAATAAATCTAATGGATACTAGAATGTTGTAAATAAGAAACACAAAACTTTCCTTACAGAAGTACCTTCATTTGATTTCTTAATCTAATCAACAATTCATTTATGGAATACTCTGAAACTATTTCTAAAACTGAATCTAAAACGACTTAAGATATGGAAATGAACCAAAAGCTACTTAAATACTATAAACTTAAGGAATGCAAAAACTCCCTTACAAAAGTGTACTCATTTGAATCCTTCAATCTTTCAGCACTTAAATATTTGCAATAACAGAATCATGAAATTAAATTATAACACTAAAAACTTTGTTGTTGAGTGCAGAAATACGTTGACTTCTGTTACAAGAAGTCAGCTCACAAAGTATTTGGAATTCCTTAACAATTCAAGGTATATTCTAATGAAAAATTAAACTAAAAACCATATATAGTGATTGATCAATCAAAATAAAAACACTTAACCCTGTTCTAGAGTGAAACCATACTTCCAGCATGTGAGAACGAATTTGATTTAAAATGCAGATTGATAATTAAGTTGAATTCTACAGAAATTGAAAAACACATACCAATACGTATCAGTAGGGAAATTAGGTGTGCAGGATCGGCAGAGGGGGCCCTCCACTGCTTCACTCACACACGCAGAAGTAATCATGAATTTCTCAATACTAGAATCACATTCACAACATAAGAATGAACAAACACAAAGACATTTGGAATTCGAAGTCTTTATTTCTTTAGCATAAGTTCACCATCCGGAGTTGGTTACATCTCAAATTCAAATACTTATACGAATACTTATACAAATTGTTGGGAGATTCATAATGAAATACCCTAATATCTCTACTATCCTCGATATTGTCCATCAAATCCATAAAAATAGACCATAACGATATAAAATCGAAACTGTCATGTTTTTGTGCTAAGTGGCAGCGCTAGAGGCTCGCTTTGACTGGAATTGACTCGACACTTGTAGAACCTATTTCATGAATTTGTTAGAAATTTATCCATCCTTGGACATCGAGGATCCTATTTCATATTTCAGTTCGTGCCCAGCTGGCTTGTAAGTATCCAATCTAGGAGCAATTATGGGAAGTCAATTAATCCTGTAATTTATTTAAAATCTCAATTTAAATGCTTTAAAAACTGCATAATTCAATTTATTAAAAAAAAACAACAATTTATACCTTAGACAATCGAATTTCAAGGTTCTATGGATGAGAATGAGGATTTATGGAAAAATATGAAGGATAATGGTGATAGCTTGAAGGATTTATAAGGCAAAATAGGTATCAAAATAGTGACCAACATCTCCCCCAAGAGGAAGCTATTGCATGTCCTCATGCACAAAACTGTCTCCAAAACTGACTTTGCATATTCCCATGCACAAAATTATTGTTGTACCGCTACCACTAATCCTCTGACATATCCCCTGTTTTTGAAGATGCATCTGTACTAGCTTGAGCTGCAAAAAGGACCTTCAACTTTTGATATTTTGTCTTGAACACTTTCTTTTGTTGATACCATTTGTATGAATGTTTAGAGATTTTCGTCTTTTGAAATTGAAGTTTTCTATTTTTCTTCTTTAATTTCTCATTCTCAAGCTCTAATTCCTTCACCTTCAATTTTAACCTCTTAATATTTTTGCTATTCTTGGAAGATTTCTTCTTTTCTTTTATCTCTATTGAAGGCTGCTTAGAGATAGTGTCCCCTTCAACTTCCTATTCTTCATTCTCCTGCCCTAGATACTCTTCTCCTTCGTTTTCTATAACTTGTTGTTCAAAGACTGGAGAAATGATGGTTGCATCCTCATCTTTCTCTGTGACTTGCTGCTCAAAGACTGGAGAAATGATGGCTGCATCCTCATTATCTTGCTCTTCTCTATCAGTTGGAGTCTTCTCAATTGTTTGAACATCTTTCTCCATAATTTCTTCTATAGTTTGTTGTTTAGAGATGATATTTACCTCTTCATCATGTTGTCCAATCTTACCTTCTAGAATTTCTTCTTGACCTTCCAAAGATTGAATGTATTCATAATGTTTTTGTTGTGCTCCATAATCATTTTCCAGTGTTTGCTTTTTCTTAGCTTGCTCGCGTTTTCTTGATTTCTTCTCATAAGTGCTGAAGATTTTATCTTTCTCTTGGAATTTCGTCTCTTCTTTCACCATGCTCCTTGTTCTCATTCTTTTCTCGGGTTGTTTTGGGCTTGTTGCCTTAGAGTCATCTTCATTATCTATTATAATCAGCACTTCATCTTCTCTCTTTCCTCTCTTTCCTCCCTTAGGCGGCTTTGAGCTTGTTGCCTTAGGGTTATCCTCTTCAACTTCAATGCCTGCTATCATTAGCAATTCATCCTCTTCCATTCCTCCCTTAGGCGGTTTTGAGATTTTTTCCATAGGGTTATCTTCTTCAACTTCAGTGCCTGCTATTATGAGTGCTCCTTCTTCAGGTACTTCAAACTCATTATAAATGATAAATTGCTACCATGTCAAGGATTGTTTCTGTAACTCATGTATGATGATTATCTTAATGAGCCCACAATGAAAAAGGCTTGTTAACTTGTCATCATCATGTTTTTGAACAGCTTTAGCCATCTTAGAAAGGCTCTGCAATAGAAAATGAGGCATGTTCATCTCACGGTCACCCCTCAAATGCTGAAATAACCTGATATGATAGATATATATAATGCTGAATCTTCCCTCACCAGTGATGAATCTCTGAATGATGTATGCTATTTCATCCCAAGGATGAATCAACCAACTCCTTGGGATTCCCTTCTTCCATTTTACTGAACCTGCTCTTGACCTACATAAGAAGGGTGTCCATGCCTTCTCATCAACTTGTTTTGTTTTAAGGAAGCTCTCTCCCTGCTGAGGTAAGCCAATGATCTGAGCCAGAATATCCTCAGATAGTCTAAAAGTTAAATTTCCTACTATAGCCCTCTCTCCATCAAATGAACCAGTAAAAGCTAGGCTAACATTGTCATTCTGTCCATCAAACTTTTCAAGGAAGGGAACCCATTGTTTCTTCTCAAAAGTTTTCATGCACTTTTCATGAATGACAGTGGGATCAAATTTCTCTGGTTCTAATCTAGACACCATCTTGTAATTTCTATAGGAAGAATCCTTTTATGCAAACAAAACGTACAAGCAGAACTCGGCCCTAGCTTTGAAATTCTAAACTTCTGATGAAAAATTATGTTCTTAATGGTTTCTCTATCTAGCAAAACCTGGAAGTCGAAATTCAAATTTACCTTGATTCTGGTGACTCCTTCCTGCACCGGTCTGAGATAAACACTTCAATGGCTACGTGCAACTGGGGTTTTACTTCATCGAACCACGTGGAAGACTCTTGCTGAAGATGATGGAGAAAAATTCCCGAGTTAACCAATTAACAGGCTGCGTTCACTCCTTCAACCATCGTGGAAGTGAAGCCTGGGATTTGAACAAAGGAGGTTGGAAGAAATGAAAACACTCTGAATTTTAAATTGGAAGAGTGAGCCTCCCTATGTATAGGCATAATTTGTGGGGGTGATTTTCAATGATTTCCCTCTTCCTGGTGATCATTTTTTAAACTGGCCCTAAGTTCTTTCACATACCTTTAGTCCACCTTCATACTCTTTTATCATTTTTCTTCATCTGTTGTATAAAATGCAAAATTGCCTATAGGATGCACTTTTTAGGCATAGTTTTAACAATATGAAACTGTCATGTTTTTGTGCTAAGTGGCAGCGCTGGAGGATCGCTTTGACTGGCATTGACTCGACACTTATAGAACCTGTTTCATGAATTTGTTATAAATTTATCCATCCTTGGACATCGAGGATCCTATTCCATCTTTAAGTTCGTTCCTAGCTAGCCTGCAAGTATCCAATCTAGGAGAAATTATGGGAAGTCAATTAATCTTGTAATTTATTTAAAATCTCAATTTAAATGCTTTAAAAACTGCATAATTCAATTTATTTAAAAACAACAACAATTTATACCTTGGACAATCGAATTTCAAGGTTCTATGGATGAGAATGAGGATTTATGGAAAAATATGAAGGATAATGGGGATAGCTTGAAGGATTTATAAGGAAAAATAGGTATCAAAATAGTGACCAACAATGGTGTGTTCATTAAAATTTATAAGTTCATGAATTGATTTATTTTGAGTTACTTCAACACCAAATCTAGCAGTGTCAATAAAGCATTAGTATATTTCACTAGTAGTTTAAATCCTATGAGCATTTCACTAGGAATATCTTTAGTGTAATGTGTAGTATCACATATATACTCTCTCAACCAAGTGGATTTATATGCCATGCTCAACTAAATGGAACATATGTCAACATCATCTATCACTAAAAAGAACACAAATGTCACATCATTAATGTATGTACAATTATATAAAGAATCACAACTCATCTCGACTAAATCATGCATATAAAATATTCTAAATACAAAGGTGTAAGAGATCAAGTGATAATTCATACACAATAGTCCATGAACTATGAAAAATGAACCAAATTAAATGTAAAACTCATGTGCTAATAGGTTTCCACTCATGGTTGAATCCTCGATTTAATTCCAAGGGGGACACACAAAATATAAATGTCATTTCCATTGCTTAAATATATTTTTGAGGTGTGGCACATATGATTCATATAAGGAGATTCAATGGATGCACAAACATCCTTCTTATTAAGGATAACGTCTCAATGGGGGACAATGTATATAATTTTCTATAGTAGCCATAAACATGCGTGTATTTATTTTTTAAGCCACAAGCAAGCTCATCTTTATCGTTAAATCGTTTTTAGTCAATAGTTAATTGATAATTCATTATGGGGTTTTGATTACATGGGTTTTCGGTCTCCTTTAATATATATATATATATATACTCTATTCAATTTAGACGTATGTTATATATTGATTAATGAATTTTTTTGTTGTTGTAGCTTATCAGAATGTCAAATAAATATACCTGGGAAGAAAACAATAGGAGGTATGTTGAGGCTAAGGAAACATTGGAGGTGAAGGGTGATGGAAAGTGTTATTTCCCTTGCAATGATTGCAGAGATTTGCAAACCAGAAGAATTTTAAGAACATCAACTCAAAAACATTGTAAGGAGAAGGGGCATGCTGAAGGGGGGTATGAATATCATCTGTTGGTAAGACGTTATTCATTACATATTGTACTTCTTGTAATAGTATTGATAATGTATTCACATTTTTTTTATCAATTTAAATATATGTGTTGTATATTATACACTAATGTTATTGCACTATTTGTAAATATAAAGACAATGCCCCCAAGATGTCGACCGCCAGAGAGCCATTTGCCACATAATAGTAGAAATACTACTTTACAAGATGACAAGCATGGAGATCATGCTATTGAAGATGGAGTTCTTAATGATCCTATGGATGAAGATGACGTTATTGATACTAATGGTGAAGATGAGATAAATATATTGCTGCAAGACACATTTGCTCCATTGGATGAGGACAACCTCCATGATTTTCATGATTTTCATGATTTTCTCGAAAAGTCCCAAGAACCTCTTTATGAAGGCTCAACAACCAATATTCTATCTGCTATATTGTTGTTGGTGAACTTGAAGGTTTTGAATGGTTTATCAAACACTTGTTTCAGACAGCTCCTAAGGTATGTGAAGTTGATTATTTTCATGTTTTTTTAGTGTTAATCAATTCGTAAATTAGGGATATGAAATATTTATGACATATATTGTTTACATTTCACTTTTTGTCAACGTTGCAGATTGTTGGGTGAATTTCTATTACCACCATCAAACAATTTACCATGCACAAGTTGAGAGGTATTCTTGATTATGAAAGAAATTGGAGTGGAGTATCAATCTATTGATGCATGTCCTAATGATCATATTATATATTATGGGAAGTATGCATCATAAAACAAATGCCCACAATGTGAAATTAGTAGATATCAAACTGATCAATTAAAAAAAGAGGTCCCTCACAAATTTCTTCATTATATTCCCATAATTCCACGTTTCCAATGACTATTCAGGTGCCAAAGTATAGCAGAGTTTATGGATTACCATGCGAAGAACAGAAGTGAAGATGGTGTTCTTCGAATACCTATAGATGGTTCTGCATTGAAGAACATCGAAGAAAAATGGCCAATTTGTAAAGACAAACCTCATAATGTTAGACTTTCATTGGCATCTGATGGTTTCAATCCATTTGGTGAGCTTCGTTCTACTTACTCGATGTGGCCTGTTTTTGTCATAAACAATAACCTACCTCCTTGGATGACAATTAAGAGAGAGCACACAATGTTGGCAATGATTATTCCAGGTATTTTTTTGAAAGCTATAATTATATTATTCCATAAAGTTATTTGTTTAATTACTGCATGAGAACACCTTTTATATATTTGGATGGATAACTAAATAGCAATATTGTATTTTTATTGATCAATTAGGTAAGTACCAAGTTAAAGATATGAATGTATATACTGAGCCTCTTATCGATGAGTTATTGAAGTTATGGGATGGAATCACTATGTATGACATCTCTAGACCAATAGGGGAGAAACAATTTCGGTTCCATGGAATTCTTGCATGGACAATTCATGACGCTCCCGAGCTAACACATTTTTGTGGTATGTAACTTTATGTTGCAGTTCGACGTTAAAATTATATGTTTTTAAGGCAAAAAACATGCATTTTTTGTTTGAATTAATAATCTTTTGATGCTATAACATTGATACATATATCTCGCAGGTCTTCAAACAAAGGGAAAATTTGCATTTCCAGTATGTGGTCCTAGGATAAAATCTCATCGTTCAAAAATTTTAGCAAAGGAGGTGTTCGATGAGTACAAGCACTTCCTCCCTAAGAACCATAGGTACCGAACTATCGAAAAAACAAAATTTAATGGTAAAGAAGAGAATGCAAAGAAACCACGAAGAATGACATTTCACCTATGGAAGTTGGAATATAACAGAAATCGTCGAGGTATGCAAATTGTATATGCAACATACAATATCATGTTCACGTAATATTATGATTGTTATATGTTTACTGAATTTTATCTACCATGGGTGTCATGAATTATTGTTAATGTGTTTTCGTTTATGTTTAATGACTGTATTTAAGGCATGAATGGGCTTCCACGAGGAATGAAGAGTCATCCCATACAATTCAGTAGGTTGCCTTACTACGAGCACCTACAAATAGCTCATTTGTTTGATACAATGCATATCGGGAAGAATGTAACAGCAATGGTATGGCAGACATTAGATGGAAGGTCAGACAAAGATAAAATTGGAAAATTTTGTAGTGACATTGTAGAAGCCAATCACACATTGCAAAGTGTAATTATTTCCAATGCTGGAAATGGGAACTGGAATATTAGTCTTCCATGGTTATTGACGGAGCAACAAAGCAATGCTATAAAATAGGTCGTTCATAAAATAAGGTTTCCGACGGGGTTTGCGTCGAACATACAAAATATCTTAACCAAAAAAGGTGATTTTGGCGGTGTTAAAACTCATGACTGGCATACTTTCATTAAGGTAATTATTTATGTATATAATATCCACTAAGTAAATCTTTTTAGTAATAGTTCTCTCCTATTTGGAAACATTAGATAATGATTTGCTTTTTGCTACAGTATGTTCTACCTCTGGCTCTCCCAGATAGCTTTGACGAAAACATAAAACAAGTTATCTATGATCTTGGTAAATACATGAGGTAAGTAACAATTTTATATGCATGAAAAATGTGCGTTCTTTTGGTTGCATTGCTTATTGACATATTGTGTTTTACAGCTTGGAACTTTATTATATATTATATGCCTCATTAATACAGTTGATCAATATTCACGTTATTTTCTTGCATCTTTTGTAGGTGGATTTCATCTAAAGAAATCCATAAAGAAGATATTAGGTATTGGAAGAGAGAAATTCCTCGTCTAATATGTGAAATGTAGAAGTATTTACCTCTGGCATTTTTCAATGCACAAGAACACTATCTCATACACCAAGTTGAGGAGATTGAATTGTGTGGACCTGTAAACTCAAGGTCAATGTGGATGGTGGAAAGGAATTTGAAGCCATTGAAGGATTTTGTTAGACAAAGAGAACGCCCTGAGGGTTCTATGGTGTAGGGCTATATGCTATATCAATCCATGGTGTACATTAGTCAATATCTTCCAAATTTATCAAAAAATATCAATCAGCCTCGCATTTGGCATGTCGACTCCATCAACAAATTTGAATGGGAGGTCCTGTTGGGGAAAGGTAGAAAGAGGAAAGCGAAAGGTAATTGAATGGTGTACATTTTATTTATTATAGCTAATCAATTTCCTTTAATGATAGCTAACTTACATTAATTCTTAATTGTTATATTTTTTCATATAGTTGGCCACATGTGGGATGCAATACATTTATACATTGCAAACAATCATGATTGGATGGAGGAATGGATTGAATGATGTACAGAATACTATGGTACCTTGTCATGGGAAGGGGTTAGTAAAATGATTAAAATAGTGCATCGTCATCGAGAAGAATATCCCGATCTTACACAATGTGAAATTGATTTAGCATGCGGTTTAAAAGATAAAAAGGAAAGTATATTTACCCTGCTCATTTTTTCGTTGTTTCGCATTGTATCAAAATGTTTATCTCATTTATGTCTTCTTATATATTTATTTACCGAGTCATGAATGATGCAGCTAATACATCACAATGCTATGTGGTGCAATGGTCGTAAATTTCGCATCAAAAAGTTGGATGACAAGAGGAAAACATTTTATTGTGGAATAACTAAAGTTTTTCAAGTCACTAATGTTTCCTCTAGAAGTGACAGGCATCCAGAAGTATCTGAAAATAGGTACTATGGTTATTTGGAAGATATACTTGAGTGTGACTTTAATTCCTTTAAAGTAGTCATGTTTGAGGTCAAATGGTACAGGCTACGAATGAATGAACGTGATCCTAAAAGAACTGTTATTGAGCATGCCAATGGATTTACCATGGTTAATACAAGGTCACTCGAACCAGGTATAGAGCCTTATGTTCTTCCAAGTCAATGTGAGTAGGTATTTTACTCAGAGGTTCCAGGTAAATCAGGTTGGTCATATGTTGTTAGATATGATCCAAGAGGAATATCGGTCAAGTATAATGTAGTAGAGGAAGAAGGCAATGTTTAAGAAGAAGGTGATACAGATCAAGAGCAGTTGGTCATTGACGTAGATGTGTCAGATGAAGAATCCGATCAAGAATTTGATCATCCAAATGATGTAGCAGACAATGAAATTGACATTGATGATGAATATCTAACCAAAAATGACATTGATCATGATCCTGATATGAGCGATCTTTTCAATGATAGCGATTCATAACTAGATGATGATACAGATGTTGCATTAGCTGAAGAAGAATCCGAATGACATTGTAGCAATGTTGGAATATAGGAGGTATGTTTTTATTGTTATTTACATTTTCCTGTATGTTTGGATAGATGATTTTTTAGATAAATTTTGTCAGGTTATGGGGAATTGAGAGTGATGTGAGGGGGGGGAGGGGCCATAAGAGCTTCCACCTTCACGTGGTTGGCCCTGTTTAGTAGATAATATTAAATTATTCTCGAAACAGAGAGAATCTTAGTAAGGAAATGCACATTTATCATGCTAACCCAAATGGCATGCTTGATCATGATGATCATCTTCATCATGATCATCATTGCTGTATGATATCCGATGAAGTGAGGTCGTTGAATTCATCATCATCATCATCTTCATCATCATCATCATCATCATCATCATCATCATCATCATCATCACCCTCTTCCTCATCAACATCTTCATCATCATCATATTTTTCATCTTCATTGACATCTTCATCATCTTCATCATCATCTTCATCATCGTCATCATCGTCATCATCAGTAGCATCAGCATCATCATGATCATCGTCATCGTCACCACCATCATCATCATCATTGTCATCATCATCGTCATCGTCCTCATCATCATCATTTGGGTCAACGTTAATTCGTGAGATATAGTTATTCTAGTAATTGCTCCCAATAGTGAAAAGGTACATCGTTAAAATATGCGGTGTTCATTTTTTTTAAGAGTTTAGTAAATTTGAATATAAAAAATTGTGTTAGTTATCAAATCAAGAAATTTCTTAAGTGTATTGTTATATAACAAATGCACAAAACAAACTACATATTATTTATTCAAAATGGTCATGAAAGTATCATTTTCATCTAAGTTAGGTGAAGCAAAAAAAGTGGACAATGATCTCCTTGGCTACTTGGTACATGGCATTTGATGCATTATTAGCAATAGAGGTTTTTGTTGTTGAGGTGTAGGTATCGATGCCTCTTCTTGGGCTAGTTGAATGACCTAGTTTAGCACCTCTACACTATGGGGTGTATACTACATGCAATGAAAAAACATGAGGCATAGATCCCTTACACTCGAGTAGGAGACAATTGCAAGTAAAATGACAGGTAACAATGGAAGTTACATACTATTCTTCAATTTGATCTTATATCCATAGTAGTGATGAATGGTAATAAATGCTTTTGTTTCCTTTTCAAAATTCCTATTAATGATAATAAATGTTTTTGTTTCCTTTTCAAAAATCTAGTAACCTATTAAATGCACATGAAATAACAATTATCTAATTAGATAAGGATATTCAAAAAGTATACACACATAATTGTTTATAGTGCAAATTCCCTCCATACGAATAAGAACCTACATAAGAAAGGTTTCATAATAATAATAATATTTAAATATTTATTTAAAAACGTCATTCAAAAGATAAATCGTCTTTGAAAACCATTTTAAGAAAATATTAAGTTGTTACCTATTCATATAGATATCAATGAAGCAAATGAACTACATAATATTAACCCCCCAAAAACAATTTGGTTCTCTCATTTCCATATAAAAACATGAAATTCTAATTAATAAAGCAAATGAATTGCAAAAGGATAAGCATAAGAAGTTTGGTTGTAGTTAGTTCATCATAAAAATTGGAAATTTCATATTGATGTGCACTTGTGAATGTACTCAACTAATATGAAAGATAAAAATATTTGGATTAACGATCTTATGGGGATACTTATTAAATTAAAATAAAAGTTCACTTCACAATGATCTTATTGGGATACCTATTAAATTAAAATAAAGGTTCACTTCATTTTCACGAGGATATAATTTTTATATTTATTGTTTAGATGGAAGGAGAAATGCATATGAAGTCTAACCACTCCTGTAACATCCCTTGTCTGGTCGAGCAGAGTAGAGGGGAGACTAGCGTGACTGAACGAATAGAGCAGAGGGGAGACTAGGCGTGCATTTCGAGGAGGGAATAGTAGAGCACAACTGAGAGGTTTCCTTTCGAGCAAGGAAGAGCCTAGGTGTTTCAAGACCACTGTGAGGCATTCCAAGGAGCAGCCGTGAGGCATTTCGAGGAGCACAATGTCTTCGGTAATAGCTACCCTATCTTTCCACACTTCATTAAATTCATGAAATTCCCTAATCGCAGGAAATTCCCATAAATCTGCCAAGATAGTTCATGAAATATGAGACTGACAACCCTATCGATGCTCCTCCTGCCTTGGGATGCTTATGAGACTAACAAACCTATGAATAATTTGAGGTTTTAGGTTGATTTAGAATACCTCAAAGCCCTTAGGGCATGGAGGGACTATGCCCCTAAAACTTTGACCCAAGAAATTGTGCAGGGCATCCAAATTTCAATTGAATTTGCTCCATAATAATTCAACATAAAGAAGAATGCTTTGGATAAATAATATTCTATTTCATTGCAAATTCATTGAAATCAATATTTCACATCAATATCCATATTGGAGCACTGAAACAAAAACCCCACTTCCACATTGGAAAGCCTAGTCAGTATCGTAGTCATTTACACTTTTTTTCTAATCTTGTTAGTCCACCTTGTAATTGTTGGTAGTGACCACGTTAGTGTTCTTGGAGTGGGTGTATTAGAACAGGTAGAGGGAACCTTCGTTATTGATTTGGTAAAACTATCCTAGAAATTGTAGAGGGGAGAATATAGGGGTATGCTATGTTGAGCTAAGAATATCCCCTGGAGAGTAGCCTAAAAGGATATGGTTATGCTATCCCATGGGGAAGAAGTTAGAAATCCCTTGTTCTACCTATCATAACATCCAAGACTGAATGTAGATAAGCTTGTCAACTTTTGAGCGAATGGTAGTCAAGGGCATAAAACCATATGTAAGATCGTACACTATGGGGAAAGGGTAGATGATGCTTTACATTTATTTGTAGAACTGAGGTCTAGTGGCTTGAAGCCTTACAATCATGTATAATGTCATCATTGATGGGATGGAAAAGCTAAAATGTTAAAGGAAGCATTACAAGCTTTTGGAAATGAAGAACAATTCTCTTTTCATGCTCCAGAAGTTTATTACCTAGAAGCACATATTCATCAAGCATATTTTATCATTCCCATCATACCTCTTTGAGTTGACAGGGGGAGCAATAGAGATGATGAAGATGAACCTTTGTCATTGATGTCCCTAGTGTGTTCAACAGAGTCTCCCCACCCTTTTCTATATGTGTTCGAGGAAATAATAAAGTTTGAACTTAAGACCATATTTAACAAACAAATATAATTACTTAACTTCTTCCATTTCAGGGGTGGGCCTTAATTGAGATAATTTTTACTATCTGCATCCTGGTTACTTAGATATGAGCCAATGTTGAAAGGGAAAATAATAAGAATGTATTCGTTAATCAAAAGGGGCAACATTTCTACAACCAAGGAATCTGAAGGCCTATGTATAATTGATATCCATTTTGAAACTTGCAATTATTGTACCATATGGATTGTTAAAGTAGTTGAGCATGGTAAAGGAGGGAAGAAGCTTAAAGAGCAATAGAATTACAAGATTAGTACATGGAATCCCAAATTTCAAAGGCCTAGAGCTCCATAATCTCTTACTGATGCCAGGAATCACAAAATTGATTATTTATTGATTGACTGTCTTTCAAAGGAATAAAATAGGTTGCAAGATGTGCAATCCATTTATAAAGTAAATCAGGTCCTAGAATTTGAACTCAAAGTTATTGGCCTTTTATTGTTTCTATTGAATAGAATGTGGAGGGCCCCAATCGATTTGAAAATGGATTTCTTTGCAACATCCTTGATCCACAAAGGTCTAGATCTAGGCACCCAACATGTTACAATAGAAATTGTCACCAACTGTCCCTATTATGCTAAAGGATTCAGTTTTGTGCCTTGTCTATCAATGTTCTAAGTCTAGGGAATTTTAGAGGGAGTTAGTAATGCAAACATTGGGATGGAAATATGATCCCATGGATTGAAGGTATATTTTTAGGGAGCAAGTGTTATGTTGGCCCCTCCGATAGCTTGCAGAAAACAACTAATTTGTAAAGAGATATTGATGCTTGTGTGGATTGTGGATCGATGCTTAAGGTCTGCAAAGACTCATGGAATCTGCAAAATAGATTTTTGGCTATGGATAACTCTGTTCTTGAACACTTACATAATTTTTCTAAATTCAAACTATGGTGGAGATTGGATCTGTGTTGAGGATTTTTTTTACACTGGATCTAGGATTTGTGCAAGACTCTGTAGCTGGGATTTTTCCTTAATCAAGACTTAATGCCTTGGCTATAATAATAAACAGTAAATGTATGCCTCTTAAGTGATGCAGAAATCAATCAATGCAATCCTGATATATATCTATAAATGTGGATCATATAGAACCATTTAGGATGATTTTTTTCTAGTAATAAAAGTAAACAATGACTTGGAGCAACGATCCATGCTTTAAGGATAAACAAATTTTCTTCTTCATCACCGACTCCCAATAACATATATCAAATTTAACTAAGTGTGTGGATCAAGGTATTTTGTTGGAATCACATAGGGATGTGTGATTTTTTGGTAGTTATAGGTGCATGAGGTGTTCTAAGAGTAGGTGAGGGTTTGATAAGCCCTTAGAGATCTTGTTAGAATGGGATGATTAAACTTTGCACATTGATATTTGTAACCTTTGAGCTCCAAATCTATAATAAGGACCTAAAACTAGGATAGCACCGTATTGATTGCCTCAACAGAAATAAATATCCAACTCCTCATGGGCAAAGAAAACTCGAGATCTCCTTTGCGAAGGGTGACAGAAAAAGATGAACATGGAGATTCCACAGAATTAGTAGAAGGCTTCTTCAAAGACTTGATGTGTTGTTCATATGTGCTTTGAACAACAAATAGAGTTGGGAAAAGGTAGAGTCAAGGAGAAAAGAAAAAATCATTGAAGATCACCCTTTAGAGCATCCTAGATAAGATGATTTTATCAATGTCCAACAAGTGACCATAAATAAGTCAAAGGGGATGTTAGTTTAGTGGAAATAATAGTGGGAATGCAAGTGTAGGTCATATAAAGGCATATCTAGAATTTGATGTCAAGACCTAGAATCTAAAGTCTATCATCTAAGCACTAGAAAGATACAAACTGAAAGTATTAGACAATAAAGGATACCTTTTGGGAACTCTAAACCGAGAGAAATGCCTTGATTGGAGGTGCCTAGAGAATTTGATCAAGAATTGGAGGATCCATTTCTTGTTGATGATGAGGAGAGAGAAGTAGTTACAATATTGATATGTAACAATATAGTGCAGAACCAAGATGATGACAACAACAAATGTTGGAAACTTACAAGTTTTGTATATACCAGTTAGCTAGCATAAGTTAAATTATAAGGCTAGATACCCAAAATATAGGGTGAAGTGACCAAAATGCAAATAGTTGTCTAGCGTGAGACATGTCAATCAACAAACATAAAAATACAAAAGATGTATTAAGCAAAGATTGGCAATACCAGGATTAAGGTTATCACAAGCCTTTATATTTAGATCCATGAGCTTTGGACGGTCTAGATACAGGGCCTAGAAACCAAGACACCACACCTTTAATCATTAATGAACTAACAAATAAAGTGAGGGAAGCCTACAGATTGTAGAGCATACCATGTAAAATAGTATAGTTATGGGATCAAAAGAAAATCAAGGATGGGGAAATAACAATACAGTTTTCTGAATGTGCATAATTTAGGATAGAGAAAAACTTAAAAATAACAAAGTAACAATACATACATGGATACCAGAACAACCCTAAAGGATGATTTTTCCAGTCTCAAATGCTCAATGATGAGTTCATTAGTTACCATTTTCTCCTTAGAATGGAGATTTTTCCCCTATAAAGATTGTTGGCCCCTAAATTCCTCTTGTACTTTGACTTGGTTTAATTTCTTGTTTTAAGTGTATACCAAACCCTAGATATAATTGTTGCAGTCCTAGAATGAAAAGATGTAAACACCTTCCCACTCTATAAAGCTTTGCTGGCACACAGTAGCAGCAATGACATGTATTGTAATCAATGTCTAGGAAGGTTTTGATTGAATATAAAGGAGTATGTTTCCAAACTAGTAAGAACATTTTTTTGTTTTTGGTAGATATTGGGGCCTCTTCACATTATATGTGGCATAAAAAATTCCATTTAAAAAACTCAAAATATTTCCTCTAGAACTCTAGTAATCAGTTGCAAGAAGGATGATGGTATAAAAGATTGTTGTGGAGTAGAGGTTATGGAATTCCATAGATTTATAGATATTCCACATATATCCAGTGTAACCCCACTCACAATTCCAATCTAGATCCCATACAAGTAGCCATCCGAGATCATCTAGGGTTTGTTGAAGTTGTCACTATAGATCTATGACTTCAACATGGTATTAGAGCCAACATGAATCTTCATTCCCTATCCAATGTTGCTTTTGGGGTTATTTCTGATTTGAAACTAGGGTTTCAACACTTTTGTGATACTGGGACACCATACAGGGATTCAAAAGATTCCTTGATGTGGGATAAAAATAAAGTTACAAGCATGTAAATTGCAAATTTAGGTTATGAATCTTCAATGGATACTGTTGCTCAAGAAGAGGTGTGGTGGTGGATTAAAATATGTAAAATAAAGGCACCTAAGATGACACATCTTATGGATCAGACTTGAAAATAAGGTTCCAACCTAGGAGGGTTTTTAGAAAAGTGGAAGAATTGAAGATGAGGGGTTGTGGAAATTTCCTATTTAGTTCTTCATTGTCCATATATTGAAGATTTGTGGAAAGATCTAGAAAAACTTATTGGAATGGACAATGTTTGGAGAGGTACTTCGGTGAGATAATTCCTTAGAAACTGGATTCAAATGAAGAAATTAATTTTCCGAGGGACAGCTATGTCTCTCACTATATGGGATATTTGGATAGCATGTAAAGCCCAAATATTTGGTTTATTATAATGATAAGGTGTTATGGGATAATGGATAGCATGAACACCTTATCCTCCTTTACTTTGACCTGGTTTATTATAATGATATCAATACATACTACTAACATAACGTAGTATCTATTGATTTAATTTGTTGTTGTAAGATAATGTGTTTATTATTATAACTTTCTATCCACTATGTTTTTGTCTATAATTGGAGATAAGGTGTTCATGTTTTTCATGTGTTGAGTAGCTACATAATCGACAATCCACTCTTTCTATAAGGTGTTTATGTTTTTCATGTGTTGACTAGCTACATAATCAACAATCCCCTCCTGATACCTCATTGGCCCCATTCCAAAATTGTATGACCTAGTTATAGCCATCTGAAAGATCTGTATGCATTACCAGGGAAAGAAACTTGCATGATTGTGTTTCAAGTATTGAAACCATGCTTGCTAGAAACCATGAGCCATGAATGATGTTTTCGGTATTGAAAATTCAATTACGACACGTTGTATCATTTCAATGATTGTAGGTACCACCAAATAGGTACTTGTCATATCTATCTTCATCAAGTGAGGAAGATAGACTAGAAGAGGTTGAAAGCGAGACGTCTAATACAAGATCTAACAGGTCAAGATCAACTAGAGGTGAAAAGGTAAGGAGAAAATTTCATAGACGCATGGAACTTTTTGTTTCTGAAGGAGGATCATGTGGTTATGATAACGAGTGCATAGGTGACATTGAGTTGCCCCTGAGGTATAGACATCTTGTCAAACGATGCCTACCCAAGGAGCTACCCCAAGTGGACACTGATTTCTTCCTCAATGGGAGGGCTTATCGCATTGCTCCGTCCTCTTTACATGGACTGGGGCTATTTTCCATGGATGGCATAATGGTGTCATATGGAAGTGAAACTAAATTGACGGAGTATGTCGTTCCATGCTACAAATACAATGACTGGTTGTTGTTGGTCCGATATACAAGAAGTATGTGAACATACGGAGTGGTAGCAAATTATTGTCAACTATTGGACAACATTCTGAACAAAGGAGAAACTATGTATATTGATGGAAGGCCAAAAGATTCAGGGAATATCGCAGGGTTTATAAATAGCACACAACCAGGGTCAACACATAAGTTACCCAATTGCTTATTTGATGGGTGTGAAGGAAATCGTGTATTCGTATGTGCAACAAAATCAATAGCTGCAGGTGAAGAGTTGTTGATCGATTACGGTTTGAATTGAACATATGCGGGGGTTGCTATTATGGTGGTAAGTTTATGATACAACATTTAACTCAACCTTTGATCGATGACTTGTTATTTTTCTCTTGCATCAAGTTGATTTATGTCATGCTTTTTATAATATACACATGGTTAATTATATGTCATGATTTTCATTAATCATGTTTAACATACATTGTTATATATGTAATTTTCATTTTTTATATGTCTTAATTCTTATATTGTGGCAGGGTGAGCATGGCCATATTCCACCAGCTGGCCGTGGAAAGTCACCAATGGTGACGGATGAGGTAAATGTTAGTGTAATAGTACCTAATAGCATCAATGTAATAGTAACCACAACTCATGATTATATTACATGTGTTAACATTTGACATTTTTTTTATATTGAGCTCAAAATTTCAATATGATATCATTCTTGTTGTATTAAGGCAAGTGGTCGGTACTATGTGCACACCCAGAGCTTCAGGACAAGTAAAGTTGACTCTCATAGTAACAATAAAGTTTTTTTATATTAAAAAAGTTTACTATACATGGTTCAATTTTTAGTTATCGATATTAATATGTCTTGCTTATTATATTGTGGCAGGTTGACCGTGGGAAGGCACCAATGTCGTCACATCAGGTAAATGATAGCATAATAGTACCTAAACATGATTACAGTACTTTTTTTTTGTTATTATATGCATTATATATTTTTTACGTGATTTTTTTATTGACGTTCGCAGAGCACACCACGTCAAGGTGATGAAGTAGAGATACATTATTCAACCAACCCAATGCTTACTATGAAAATGGCTTTGAATAAGTGCAATGAAGAACTTCTTGAACTGATTTTAATCGATCAAATGACTAAAGAAATACAAGCAAAAATTGATGAATTGGAGAGAAAGATAAAAAAATATGCAGTAAGTGGCATCTTTGAAAGTTTTTACGAACTACATATATTCATTTATGATATTTTAGTTCTCTTTTTTTGATATGTTCTAATCAATTGAATTTGGATTCCTTAGAGTTATTTGGAGCCAAAAATAGTGTGTGAAGAACATACTGCAGAGGGCGGTATAGTTAGTAGAGATTCTTCAACACTTCGTAGATCTACCGTACCAACGAGGTTGTTTTCCACTCCTATAGAAGAGCGCACTTTAGATGCCATGCCCTCAACGGATGTTGGAGGTGAAGATGGCCCTTCAAACACTGCTACTCCACATGATGATATAGAGGACCATGGCACCGATTGTGATAGTTGCTATCCTGACTCAATGCATGTGGTTAGCAAGGGATCATTTCCCATTAGCTTCTTGGTGGATGGCGAGTGTATTCCAATCAAGATACCGAATATTGCAGGTATTATTTAATTTATTATGTGTTTTTTATTCATGTAATTCTAAGCCACATTACTCAACCTAGTTTTAATTAATGATCATATGTATTTTGCAGGAAATAATGTCTTTTATAAGAACCTGCATGAAAATGCCTTAGATATTTTTGGGCCCACCATTCGTACACGGTGGAATGCCCAAAATGACAATTTGAAAGGTTATTTGATGAACCACATGGTCAACTTGTTTGGTGAAACCTTCAACAACAAAGGTGTCACTGCAGCAGTTGGATTAAATTTGAAATATGTTAGGGTAGATTATAGGGACAATCTGCAAACTAACCACAACTATGAGCATCCTCCGATGGTTCCAGAAAAGGAGTGGAAGGCGCTCATGGAGGATGCAAAGGAGCAGGCAGTGAGAAAACAAGGAATTCCTAAGCCAATCGGTTCAAGAAGGTATGGCACATATCATATGTTTTTAAAACTTTTAAATATATTTAAGTTGCAATATCTAACGTATTTGCAACCTTTCATAGGCTCCCCAACACATCTAAAGAAACAAAGGAAAGAATGGAAAAACATGGGCAACACAAACTGGGCTAGGGTGGATATCAGAAGCTAAGGGCACGAATTGTAAGAATCATTTGATCATTATCTGTAGCCAACAATTAATTTATTTTTCTAACAAGCACTTTACATGGTGTTATGCATTGCAGGGAAATGCTTTTTTTGTTGAAGCCACTGAGGAAGACTTGAAGCTCCGCTTCAAGTACGGTTATCAGCATGTGCTGGAACTTTGAAAAAGCATGGGGCAAACCCCAGTTTCCCCATCGATCGACTCTGAGGTAAATAAAATCAATAAGGACAACATTAAAATGAACTTGTGTATTCTATCCATGAATGATTACATCTAAAAATGAGTGTCTTTTTTTGTTTTCAGTGTGAGACCAACAAAAGCAGCGAGGCTTGTGGTACCAAACCGGTACCACAAGATGGTGGTGAGCTGCCTAGCCATTTAGGTATGTATGCTATAAAACATATGTATTCAATATGATTTTAAATACATAATTGATGACGTTTACTAATTAAAATTTTTCTATGAATGGCAGAGCATGTACCTTCTCATGCTCAGTCGGGAGAGGAACAAATGACAGAGGCAATGAACACTCTAATTGACTCAGCTAGTTAGCCAGCAGGTAAAGATAATTGTAATGAAATTGAAAATAATGAAAAATGTATATCAATAATAACTACGCACTTATATCTATATAACTGTATTGGTTTTTGCAGATGATGCCCCTGTCCATCCACCTCCAGCCCCTACTAATCGACGTACCAAAAGTATGGTGCGGGAATGCTTATCCACACAATCAATGCAAAAAGAGGGCACAACAACTACAATGCGGCAGAAGATGAAGCCACCCTCTTACAATTTATGAGAAAAAAAATGTAGTTGTAAACTTTTAAGATTTTTATTTGACTGAGTGAAGCCATGAACTCTTTTCAGTTTTGTAACAAGTTTTTCTGCTTCACTGACAATTAACCTTTCCACTTGGGCTGATGCATAAAATCAGAGTTTTAAATTGTTACAAAGCTTTTGTTTTAGGAAAATGATACCAGGCCCATGATTCAAATGTGGAATGAGGAACTCAGGGGCATGTGGGTGTCAGATTTTGTAGATGGCGCAGAATGATGAGTAAATTATTGGAGGGTATTCAGCTATGTACTTTCCATCATGTATTGCATATCATGTTCAATTTAAGGTATCTAGTAATTTGCAATGTCTGGGGAAAATCTGAATTCTATAGCAACCATATAATGGTCTCAAGTTTTTTTTTTCTTTTTATTTTATTTTATTTTGTTCTGGGAAATACTTCAAATAGAATCCCTTTTGCTAAGATGCTACACTATGAGGAGTGTATCTATGCTACCTAAAACACCTAGGACTGAAGACATCCATCCCGCTGAACAAAGAGAGTTAGCGTTTTGGTAATGGTGCAAGGTCTAAGAT
This sequence comes from Larix kaempferi, assembly GCA_027924585.1. NCBI lineage: Eukaryota > Viridiplantae > Streptophyta > Pinopsida > Pinales > Pinaceae > Larix > Larix kaempferi. The sequence goes on from BSBM01000756.1 coordinate 5,963,008, forward strand.
CTGTTGCCTATTCCCTGCATTAACTTTTGTCTTTTCGACTGATTATTGGCCTAGATGGCCTTGAGAGGCCATGACCTATGTTTTACAACAACAAGGAATCCCTTAATGGTTGGCCTAATGCTAGAAACTGCTATTGTCATTGTGGAAATCACTAGGATAGAGGAAGGGATTGGCAGTGGCTCTGCTAAAGGCACCTCAAAAGTTTGTAGAAAGTCTTGCTGATTAGTATGGTATTGTGTGTGATGCTTATAGGGAGGAAACCTTGCTAGGGTATTTTGTAGGGTAGGTTCCCCTTGAAGTTGTTATTCGTAATTGGGTTAGGGGAGCTTGGGAACCCTTTGGCTAGCAATGTGTCTAGAGTAGAAGCCTTACTGAAGGCTTTTTGCATTTCATTTTGATGATTCCCATTGGAAAAGTACCCAGATATCATCAAAATTAATTTTTTCGGCCCAAGCTCATCACAATTTGAAACTGGTCAAGGGATTTACCTAAAATGGGTGATAAGATCCTTTATATATGCTTCTCAATTGTCCTGACATTTTTCTTCTGGTTTGGTGGCTAAAACATTTTTAAAAGTGCATTTTTACTCAAAAATTTGTGCATCCATAGATTCTAGGCATCATAAACATGAGAAAAATATCTTCCATCAGTGACCCAAGGCACCAAAATTTCATTTCATGTCACCCCATGAAATACAATTGAACACCCATGCAAATGGGGAGCTGAGAGAGTCAATATTCTTTCCTTTACTAATTTGCAACTGAACTTTAATAGATTATTCGCTATTTGTTAAAAAAGATTGTTACTTTTTCTGTGTGTGGGTGTGTTTAGTTTGGGTGCTTCTTAATGTTTTGCATCCCCATTCGATGTTGAATTTCTTCTATTTTTTAGAAATTAAACTTTAAGAAATGGTTGGTATTCAATTAACATGTACTGAAATAGGATTGAATTGCTTCAACTAACTATTTCCATTGTCTATGACAACATGCACATGTGGAGGATATGGAATATCTTCCTGGATTTGTTCATATACTGGATGTTGCTCCATGATTAGGGAATAGTTACTAATGATAGAGGCAGCTGCTACAGGAATCCAAAACAAGCTAGAAAATCCTCCTCCTGATATCGATATCACTTCCCAGTACTGCTAGGGATGAGAATAGGTGCACCCTATCTCTAATGATGAAAAAAACTTGTAGGTTAGGGTGGCTCCTCTGAAATTTTGAGTAATTTCCATAATTTTACAAAATTTAACTGGGGTTTGCAATTATATAAAAGGGCTTGACTAGTGGAGTTGCATCACATGTTGATTAATTTAATAAAATTATCTTCTTCAATTAATTGGTAATGAGTACAAAATCATTGCCACACTTACTACTTCTGTAAGTGGTGACTACAATCTTTCCAAAATACCCGGGAAACTTGTAATTTTTCTGCTTCACTAACAGTTAACCTTTCCACTTGGGCTAATGCATAAAATCAGAGTTTTAAATTGTTACAAAGATTTTGTTTCAAGAAAATGATACCAATCCCATGATTCAAATGTGGAATGAGGAACTCAGGGGCATGTGGGTGTCAAATTTTGTAGATGGTGCAGAATGATGAGTAAAATTGTTGGAGGGTATTCAGCTATGTAGTCTCAAGTTTTTTTTTCTTTTTATTTTGTTTTATTTTGTTCTGGGAAATACTTCAAATAGAATCCCTTTTGCTAAGATGTTGGACTATGAGGAGTGTATCTATGCTGCTAAAACACCCAGGACAGAAGACATCCATCCCGTTGAACAAAGAGAGTTAGGGTTTTGGTAATGGTGCATAGTCTGAGATTTGTTTCCTGTTCCCTGCATTAACTTTTGTCTTTTCGACTTATTATTGGCCTAGATGGCCTTGAGAGGCCGTGACCCATGTTTTACAACAACAAGGAAGCCCTTAATGGTTTTCCTAATGCTAGAAACTGCCATTGTCATTGTGGAAATCACTAGGACAGAGGAAGGGATTGGCAGTGGCTCTGCTAAAGGCACCTCAGAAGTTTGTAGAAATTCTTGTTGATTAGTATGGTATTGTGTGTGATGCTTTGTTGAAGACTGCAAGTTTGTCCTTTGGTAATGAAACATATCTTTAGGCAAAAGATTATGAGTTTTTAAAACACCATGAGTTCCATTCCCTTGTCACCTTCTTAATTGTAACATCTCTACCAATGACATTACAATTTCTTAGAAGTAGCATCTACACTAATGACACATCACTACTCCCATCAACTTCATAAATGTAGCTTTTGTACTAATGACACATGTTCCTTACAGGTACCAAGTGATTTAAATAATTTGCATAATTTAAGTTTGTTAGGTAATGGTTGTACAACATTGAACTATAGGGGCATGTTGCTTTAAGCATTTCTAGGTGGAGTACTTTTTACAACTACCATGAAATATGTGCAAGTGCATTGAGATCAAGTATTTTCATTGAAATAAGTTACAAAAGATGTGGGTATTTTATTGAATATGTTGGTTTGAGGAAGATAGTTTGTAAAGTAAAATGTTGTAAGTTTTATTTTTATTGATGTTTTAGTTATCAAAATAAGTTACAAGTGACGTGGGTGTTTTTTCAAAGAATTTGGTTTGGTATTAGGTTAAGGAAACATGTCTACATTTTTTCACCAGAAAAAAAAAACCCATATATCTGTTATTCAATATGAATCAAGATATACATATACATCACTGTTTTTCCAATTGACAATTTAGACCATCCTTCAATACAATAAAGTTGTAACCATATCTCAATCCAACTACTCCTTAAAACACAGGCAGAGTTCACCCATTTACCTAGAGTCACCCCCTATCATGATAAGAGAAAATTTGAGACTGAATTGACATCCCCACATAATGATAGATCGACCACCCTCCAACATATTGGATAATATATAAAAAAATTCAAAGCAACCACTGCTAGTCTAGAAACACAACCAAGCGAATGTACCATCCAAGAATAATATAAGCCAATCAGAATTGGGCCTCTACAAACCAAGTAAAGAAAATAAGGCTAGAGATAATCTCTCCACGCCCAACAGTCACCTATAGGTGGTCACACTAGTGGCACATGTAGGATTCCAAACAAAACAACACATATATAAATGAACCACCAAGTCCCCATTGACCGATAGACAGAGGAAGAAATCAAAACTAATATAGTCCAAAAATGACCACATCCTAGAATGAACAAAATACTCAAACTCCCCACATAATATATCAAGCTTGTAGACTGACATAGAAAGCAAAATCTGAGTGCTATCCCAAGAGGGATCGAACCCCCACGCCAATAATGTCCAAAGAGTGTCTTACAAGACAAATCCCTTGCCGAGAGAAGACATCCATCCCGCTGAACAAAGAGAGTTAGGGTTTTGGTAATGGTGCAAGGTTTGAGATCTGTTGCCAGTTCCCTGCATTAACTTCTGTCTTTTCGACTTATTATTTTCCTAGATGGACTTGAGAGGCCGTGACCCATGTTTTAAAACAACAAGGAAGCCCTTAATGGTTGGCCTGATGATAGAAACTGATATTGTCATTGTGGAGATCACTAGGACAAAGGAAGGGATTGGCAGTGGCTCTGCTAAAGGCACCTCAGAAGTTTGTAGAAATTCTTGCTGATTAGTATGGTATTGTGTGTGATGCTTATAGGGATGGTGCCATTTCTACATTTATTTTCAGTGCATACATATTCATTTAATGATTCCAGTCAGTTATTATTATGCCATGTGATGATGCTATATTTTAAGATGTTCATGTTTATGCCAGTATCAGTTAGGATGTATGCTTATGGGGTTATTTTTAGTCCATGCTAAGTTTATGCAAGATGTTTCATGATAGTTGTATCCATACATTATTGGTCCATTTACATATTCATTTCCCATATATTTCATCCATGTCCACCTATAATGACCTATTTGACAAGGGATTTCCTTCCTATTGTGAATAATTGTTGACCTTTTCCCCAATTGTACTACATCAGGAAAATGCCATAGCCAAAGTCTAGACTACATTGGTTAATTATCCACTATTGCACTCTTATTAAGATGGCTAGATATGGTTCAATTATCAATGATTTGGGTATTTGAAGAATGCCATTTTTTTAATGGATATTTCTTTTCTTCTAGATAAATTCTTCAAGATAGTTTTGAATTTTTTGAAATTTCTTATGCTTCAGACTAATTCACTGTTGCTGATAATTTGCATTTAGAGGAGTATAGTTGTACATATTTGGATATGGAGGTTGAGTGCCATAAGGATAATCATAACCAGCATTGCATTCTTGTACATAACCATAACCAGTATTGTATCCTTGTACATAACCATATACATCACCGTAATCATAACCAACATTGTATCCTTGTACATCCCCAAAACCAGCAATGTATCCTTGTACATAACCACCATAACCATAACCAGCATTGTATCCTTGTACATCACCAAAACCAGCGAAGTATCCTTGTACATAACCACCATAACCATAACCAACATTGTAGTCAAAGTCTGGACTACTTATAGTGGATAATACATGTTTTAATGAGTCATTAGTTATCTTGGACTCCCTTCAATAGCAAGCACCAAACCACTAAATTCATCATTTATCATTTTGGAGAGATTTATTGAGACCTCATTATTGGTGGTTAGCATCTCAAAGTTTGACCGCAACACACTTCTTAATGATTTTTCAATAATACCCTTATGTGACTTAATTCTTCATTTAAATTTCTCATTTGATCAACCAAATCACGTTTCTTAGTTAATTAATCATTTATTGATTCATCGTCTATCATTTTGAAAATTTCAAATTTTGTTCTTATAGTTTGAATATTTATTGTAAGTGCCTCATGAGTGCATTCTTTAAAATGTCCCCACCATCTTAGAATTTGTTTCCCCATTAAAATTGAACTCTAGGAAATAAAGATTCTTCCATACATGCATGATAATATTGTTTGCCCCATTGTCTTTAGCTTCTCGATCTCTTAAAGCATTTTTATCATCTTTAGTTAATAATTTTTTTCCCTATGGTTTAACATTGACACTAATTACTAGTTCCCCTAAGTTTTCAGTGATGAAGATGGGCTTCATTTTCTTGATCTATGGAGTAGCTCGTGGTGTAGCTAGGAAAATTGAAATTAGTAAGGAGCAATGATGATGAGAAAAAAAGGAGAGAAAGAGCTCAAAAACACCAAGAGACACAATGTATCCATCTCAACAAAACTGCCTCATTACACCAGAACTCAACCACCACCAAATAAATTCTCTTTATTAAATTTCATAGGAATAATAATTAATATGAGGTATAAAACTATATTTTGGGGAATAAAACACATTTCAAACAATCTATTCACATTTTATGACAAACTAAGGTCAAATTTTTGTTAGAAACACTTAAAAAATTGGCCTCCAAAAGTATTACCAAGCATTAATTTGAGTTAACTAGCTGTATGGGGTATCCACGTTTTGCTTGCATCTATTATGTGCTATCTTGAAGTTGTCATTGATGGTATCCAAGTTTTATACCAGTCAACCACCCTATTCATTTATTAATTTTTTTTTTAAATAGAGATGGTCGTCTCTATAGCGACATATGGCCTAGAAAATGGACACGAATTTGCTATAGTAGTGACGGAGATGTCATAGTGAATTCCATTGCTAGTATAGCAAATTCGTTGCCATTTGCTAGGCCAACTGTCGCTATAGCGACACCACATTGTTAGGCTGTGTGTCGCTAGAGAGACCCTTTCTTAGCAACAAAAAGAAACAAGCAAATATCTTTGCGTGGCTATAGTGACACAAATGCGTCTCTATAGTGACTCTTCATGCGATGGTTCTGTGTCACTATAGTGACTCATCCTTAGCAATATAAGAAAAAAGCATAAGTATGTTTGTCTCTCTAGCGACGGTTGTGGGTCACTATAGCGACACCAGTAGAAGTATGTGCATCTCTATAGCGATGGTTGTGTGTCGCTATAGCGACTCTTCCTTAGCAACACTAGAAAAAAAGCTTAAGTATATGCGTCACTATAGTGACCGCAAAGTGTTGCTAGAGCAACAGCTTTGAGTCTTCTGAAAGTACATATGCAGCCAACACGTGTCGTCCATATCCCATGGCTATAGCAACGGTATTTTTGACGTGTCGCTATAACCACGAAATTAGTGCGACGAAAAATGAGAGTCCTGTTCGTTGCTATAGCCACGAAAATGTGTTGCAATAGCAATGAAGTTGCGTGGAAAAAATGGTCACATGTACTAGTGTGCTCTGATACCAAATGTATGGTCTGGCTAGGTTAGAATTTTTAGTTTTAATAGATAAGTAATATGTCAATTTGCATTATGTTTAAATATAAAATATCGACTTCTTTTCAGAAAAAATAAATTAAGTTGGCATTAAATTAACCAAAACCCTAGTCTAAACCATGGTGTAACGTAATCACCATTGCATTTAAATTAAAGGAATCTTTGTATAATAATTTATTTCTCCTAAGCAACTATTTCACTTTAATTTATCAACTACGTTTATTCCTGAGCTAACTTGCTCATCATTTCAAATCTTTTATTCGTTTGTCAATTAAATATATAACACATGAAATTCCTAATCATCACATACATATGAATTACTTATATGAAATATGGAAATCTTGAACCTATTTGATAAGAACGTTTAGACATACATCATAGGTACATCATGAACACAAGTTAGTATGGATATTTAAATATGTAACGTATGATAATCCTGAATACAATTAAAATGAACATACCATTATTTATACTACAAATCCACTTAAATGACAATGCCATAATAATATGGTCACTACCTAAACCACTACTTTATTTAATGCATTTCAATTTAACTAACGCCTAAGCACTTGACAATTTAGTGGCTAACACCGAGACATAAGGATATGTCTCCATCGAACATTTACCACCGACTTGCAAGAGCTCACGACGAGGAGATAACAATAATGAGATGCCCAATTTAATCTAAGTTCAAATATCCATAACACAATTTGTGGTTAAAATGGAGTCACTTGATTGGGAAGGATCTGATCTTGACTCCATAACATAAATATAAACAATCATTCTTTTGGACTGTCGAGCAAGTTAAGATTCACCTCAGGTATATGGAGAGTGAACTCCACTCCCATATCCTCACACTGATCATGCCGAATTCGTAGGCATTAATGCCATACCATAACAAGTGAATCATGGGATACGAGATGCAACTGAATGGCATCGATCCTAGATCGTATACATGCCTTGCTATGTGCATAAGGTTAATTAAAATATAATACTAAATATGATGACACATTATCGATCCACGAAGGATTGCATCCATATCAAACATGGTGCGAGCATAAGGAACAATCCAACCCTTGACCTCGATCTACAAGGATCGGTCACCATCCGCTTCGATGGATCGATGAGTTGGGGTTAATGGATTTGCATAAACTTCCTGGCATTGATCCACTGATATCAATCACCATTCACTCAAACGTATGCCGAGACAATAAGACCACATAGTCCTTCTAGCATTGATCTATAGAGATCAATCACCATTCGCTTGGACTATATGCATAGACAATAAGTTCACACAGCCTTCTGGCATTGATCTATAGAGATCAATCACCAAACACTGGAATGATATGCAGAGGTAATAAGCTCACACAATCGTCGGTCATTGATCCACAGAGTTCCATCACTATTCATTTAAATTTAATATGAATAGATGGTAATTCACACAGTTGTTTGGACGCCGATCCATAGAGATCAACCATCATTCGTTTAAAATTTATATGCAAAAATAATAATTTCACACTGCCCTTCCAGAATTGATATATAAATATCAATCACCGTTCGCTGGAACGAGTTGAATACACAAAGAATATCACAGCCATTCCAGCATCGATCTGTAGTGATTGATCTCCATCCCAATAAACTGAATGTGTACAAAAGGACATCACAGGAATTTGGCATCGATCTACCTGGATCGGTCATTATTCACCATTCACTATATGCATACAAAGAACATCACGACATTCAACATCGATCTATATGGATCGATCACTAATCACAAAACATGATATACATATACTGAAAACATCACATGCATATGGGCATCAATCTATGGGGATTGATTGCCACACATTTAAAATGAGATGAATACATAAGAGTACTTCACAGACATCTGGCATCGATCGATATGGATCGATCTCCATCCACGACAAACAATACACATATAATTAAACAACACAGTCATCTGGCATCAATCCATATGGATCGATTGCCATCCACGATAAATAGTACGCATACATTTAAAGCATCACAATTATTTGGGCACCGATTGCCATACATATTAAACAAGTTACAATGGAATGAATCATTACGACATTCCGGCATCGATCTATAAGGATCAATCCCCATCTGTGTCTTTGGATACGCAGAGATAGTTAAATACTTTCACACATTTGACATTGATCCACCGAGATCAATTGCCGATCATAACTTAACAAATGCAAGCACATACATGGTTATAATACAATGTGACAGCATGTTGGTTTATGAAGAAACATGAACGTGGTCTTGGGTGAATCGTCTAGCAGGTGGAAACACCCAAACACTCAGATCAATCATCATCCTTAATGAAACGAAATGCAAGCTGAAAGGAGTATTATATCATCCAAGTTATGGAAGAACATGGGCACCGTAAAGGTTGGGTCGACCAACATATAGAAAGGTTTACACACAATCTATCAAAATAGAAATCTCGGAATGTCGAGCTCAACAAAGAAACATAGTAGAATATCAACAACAGACCCCCGAATTTCCAAGACACCTTGTGCGAGTCTTAATATAAAATGGAGTCTAAACAAAATATGTGCATACCCAGCATGGAATCGTGAGGTTCATGCTTTCTTTCATTACTACGAAAAATCCAACTCAAGTTCCTTTCATTGATAATATGTATAAAATTAACATAGATTACAATAAATATATAATCACATGCATTTTCACATATATTCAAATAAATAAATGGTACCTGTCCTGACGAGTGCTCGAGTTGATGACGGTGGTACCGGAGCTCAAGTGCTTCTCGATCCTCTCCCAAAACATCAGAATTCATCGATAGACACCTCTGTGAACCTACCAACCATATCGGGAGTACTCTTCTTCCTCCCGAACCCCTGAGCAACTCGGGTTGTAGAGCTCACACACACACTAGAGATCCAGAAGTGGGCTTCCCCCCCACCAAGACCTATGGCCAAACTCACAATATAAGCAAATCAATGTCATACAATCATTATGGTAGCCATCCAGCCATAGGCCCATCCTCCCCTTTCCTCTTTCCTTCCTTAAATAGGAAATTCCTCTACGGCACATGTCGCTTCATGCAAATATGCCTAATTCCTTAATTATTCAAATATAATTAGCTCACCCAACCATGTGTTCAATTCCTAAGAGAATGCACCTACATTCCTAGATTTACTCAAGTTTTTCTCCCCTGATGCTTCAATCTAGTTTCTATTTTTGTGGGTGCAAGTGGAGATGTCTACATACTAATGTTTTAGTATACTATTTGCTCCTAAACAAATATTCTCCATTATTTTAATATAAATAATTATTTCATGTGCAAATGTCCTAAATGCAATTCTATATGCTTAATGCATAATATTCATCCATTTGCTCGTCTTGGGTCTAGGTACCACTTCGTCGAGTCCATCCATCCTTCATATTAGTTTTATCAACATGGTACCACATCATCTGGTCCTTTCGTTAGTACTTTTCCATTGCATCTTATTTGCGGGAACTTCATGTAGGGATTTAGGATCTGTTACCTTCAATCCTCCGCCTACACTCTATTGGAGACTAATGGCGCTAAGGAGTAAGTGCATTCTTATTGCGTGTCCCCAACCTCGTCCGTGACCAACTCTGTCATGGTCCACTTAGGACGAATTCACGCTTCCTCGAGTAAGCAGATAGGTGCTTTTCAACTTGTGCATGGAATCCATAGGAAATCGACACCATCATTGTTCCTCCGTGTATGATTTTATCATACTCTACGGCCCATTTATTTCCTTTGTGAGTCCGTCGATGAATCATTTCACCTGTCGCTACACACATGCTCCAAATCACACCTTAGTAGCTCTTTTCTTATTCATCATGATTCATTTCATAATCTACTAATCGTTAAGCAGTCATAATTTACTCATAACATCATATATTTCGTCAATCTACTAATCATTAAGCCAACATGCATTTCTTCACTCACATCATATATTTCATAACATAGCTAACTGTTAAGCAACATATTCATGTATACATATCACATATTTCATAAAACAACTAATCATTAAGCAAGTATTCATTTATTCATCAAATTCAGATAAGTTATCTATTTCCACAAATGCCATTTAATTCATTGTTTTCATTCATCAATTTGTCGTCATGCACATCATCAGGTGTTTCTCATTTATTCAAAATATATGATCAAAGGTTCATTTTATTAAAGTTTTATTTAGCTGGATCACTCGACAAGTGCCCTAAAGGTCTACATCAGTCTAGCGGCACTACACAAGGGGTGTTTTATGTTTCATTCATGATGCTTAAATTATCGTTATTCATTCTATTTTATGTGATGTATCTATAGAATAATAATCATAGCAGAATTTAGTTATCCATGTATGAACAAGGTGTTGATGTCTTCTCAACTACTGCTCATTGTATGATCTTCTAATTTGTTAATTTCTAAGGTTTTATTAACCTATTTACGATTAATAACATAGTTGTAATTTTGGAATGTGTTTCAATATGTTAGTTACCTTCAATTCTTTTGAATCGACAGCTTATTAAAAAAGAGTGTGCTTAATCAATGATCTGTTGTTGGCACTATTCAACCTTACCTTTTAATATTTTTTAAGTTGATCTTGGATGTGTTCTTGATTAAATTTAACACGTTCAATTCTTTTCCATAAAATGTTGGAGGTCTTTACAACCTTTAACTCTTCTAAGTTTTACAATTAGCTTATTTAAACATGTATTCATATTCATTGTTAGACTAGGTTAGATAGGGTATAGATTACTTGAATAGTTAGGATCTCACTTAGCTTTAGGAAAACACAACCTAAGTCTCCTTTTTAGGAGCACCCTTTATATTGACAATGAGGCCAATCTAACCCGTCAAAAATAATCACACCAAACCACTCAGGAGCTAATAAACCCTCGAATCGGATTGTTTCCCTTATATTGAAAGGCCATGCCATTAATGCTTATCAACATAGGGTTAGACGCTGGTGCTCTCAAATTTATCAGGTGCACATCAAGTTTATTTAAAAAGCTATAGGTCTAGCACAGTGTGCGAAGTTGCGCATCAATGTTGTTTAATCTATTTGACACAATGACAAGCATTTTTTGAACAAATGGCAATAATTATTTTATAAAATATTTAACATACTTTGGTGCACGTGGTATGATTATGCATCGATTAAATTAAATATAAATGGTGAATTGACACAATGTTTTGAATAAATAGTCCATAATTTTTATGAATTTTTTAACCTACTGAAAATTGTAGCACCGATGTGCTTAAATATCAATGGTGAACTCTCAAGAATTTTGTGAACAAATGTTCCATATTTTTTTATAAAATATTTTAACTTACTTTGGTGCACATTGTATGATTACACATTGGTATGGTTAAATACGAAATGGTAAATATTTAAATATAAAATATTTTAGCCTACTTATGTGTGAATAACATGGTAGGGTTAAATATGGATTGTGCGTTGATAATAAAATAAAAATATATATCAACCTAGCATAGTGTTTGTAGTGGGGTTAGATAAATATTTACATTATTCCTTGATGTGCTCTTATGTTTAAAACATATTAAGAATAAATAAATGACTACGCATCTTCTTTGAAGATAAAGAAGGAAGAAGTGATTCTATAAAAACATATTATAATTGGTGTAATAGAAGCTAAAATATAGCTCTCTCTAGCCAATGAATAATTAGTCATCCAAGCTATGAATATGTTTTTTTAAGAAAATTGGTTTTCATACAAGGTATGGACTATATGCTATGTGTTTATATGTACTTCAAGTATTTGTGTTTGGATCATATAAGTCCAAATTTCACTTTGAGGTGAATTGAGTAGATATAACTTTGGGACAAAGAAGGAAGAAGTGATTCCGTAAAAACATATTATAATTGGTGTAATAGAAGCTAAAATATAGCTCTCTCTAGCAATTGAATAATTAGTCATCCAAGCTATGAATATGTTTTTTTTAAGAAAATTGATTTTCATACAAGGTATGGACTATATGCTACATGTTTATATGTACTTCAAGTATTTGTGTTTGGATTATATAAGCCCAAATTTCACTTTGAGGTGAATTGAGTAGATATAACTTTGGGACAATTTTTTCATAAAGAGGCATGTGGAGATACCATGAATAGGTTTAGATGTTAGATTGATACTTTGAGGCACATATAATGTTGATTAAAAACATAAACATGCATGATCCATTATTGCATTAAACATATTATGAATATGTATATACATCATGATATGATTTGATACAATAAGGTATATATTATTTATTTACAAGATAAACATTCCATGGGCCTAGAGGGCTAGTTTGATAAAAGATATCATGGGATCTCATGCCCATGAAAGGAAAATATCCATATAAGAAACATTTAATGTATCTTATGCATGACTATGGGTGTTGCATAGTAGGGAATTGCATATTAGTGAAGAGCAATATTTACATATGATAATTATGTGAATATAAACATGCATATCCATTATTGCATTAAACATATTTAGATTGATACTTTGAGGCACATATGATGTTGATTAAAAACATAAACATGCATGATCTATTATTGCATTAAACATATTATGGATATGTATATACATCATGATATGATTTGAGATATTTAGATTGATACTTTGAGGCACATATGATGTTGATAAAAAACATAAACATGCATGATACATTATTGCATTAAACATATTATGGATATGTATATACATCATGATATGATTTGATACAATGAGGTATATATTATTTATTTACAAGATAAGCATTCCATGGGCCTAGAGGGCTAGTTCGATAAAAGATATCATGGGATCTCATGCCCATGAAAGGAAAACATCCATATAAGAAGCATTTAATGTATCTTATGCATGACTATGGGTGTTGCATAGTAGGGAATTGCATATTAGTGAAGAGCAATATTTACATATGATAATTATAAAAGTAAATTTCTTATGCATGGTAATACTAAGTATAATTATATGTGCATTTTCAGGAAATATTATTCTACTAAAAGTGAATTTATATGCATTATTAAATAAGAAAATGAAAATAATTATCATCAAAGTATAATAAATAAACCTAAATGAATATAATTTAAGTTATATATATCTTTACTCATTAAATAATTATAAATAATTATGTAATTAATTAAAATGGCAAAGATAATTAAAATAAATTTAAATTTTAAAAAATAAGATATATGTTCATGTTCATGTTTATAATTTTTATAAAATGAAAGTTTATTTATGATAAACCTAAATGAATATAATTTAAGTTATATATATCTTTACTCATTAAATAATTATAAATAATTATGTAATTAATTAAAATGGCAAAGATAATTAAAATAAATTTAAATTTTAAAAAATAAGATATATGTTCATGTTCATGTTTATAATTTTTATAAAATGAAAGTTTATTTATGATAAGAATATTATTAGGAAAAAATAATCTACAACAAAAAATAATAAATTGAAATTCTATTATATTTTTAATATTTTTAGAAATATGAAAATTAAATTCTTTTACTATATTTATTATTTAAGATACACTAATTCAACATGTACATTTCAGGGTTGGAAAGGATATTTGGATTGAATATCTTATGGGATTGCTAAATTCTTTTCAGGATATTTGGAATGAATATCTTTTAGCCTTTCGCTCCACACATGTCAGGATTTCAGACCCGAGAGACGCTTACATATGGTCCCCATCTCTACTGGCAATTTTCACCCCAAATCTTGGATATAAGTAAATGGATGGAGATTTTGATGAGGGGGGGAAACTCTGGTGGTGGAATTCGATATGGAAATCAAAGTGCCCCTTAAAAACAAAACTTTTCATGTGGTGCTCCTTAGCAAATAAGGTACTGGTCTGGGAAAAAATGAAACGATGACACATTGAAGGACCTAGGTGGTGTACCCTCTGCAAATAGGGCTATGAGACTCTACACCATTTATTCATCTCTTGTCCCTTCACTCTAAAAATATGGACTATTATTCGAACTCTGTTAAATCTTGATTTGATTTGGTAGGGTCCTACATTAGAGGGAGCCTTGAAGAGATGGTATGATTCCCCTACTACGAAAAACCATAGGGAATTACCTCTTATGGTAATCTGGGGTATTTGGCTGGCTCATAATAAGACTCTATTTCAAGAAAAACAATATGTTCCATATCTGGTGGCCTCACAGAGTGTTGATATACTCTCCTATTTCCCACAGCATAAACATTCTCCATCTATCTGCTCTGTAACTGCAGAATTGATTGATCCCTCATTACCTTGGGCTTACTTTGATGGGGCTTCCCAAGATCAACTTTGTGGTGGGGGGGGGGGGGGGCATTCTCCACTTATCCCATACATCATTTTATCTTCTTCAAATGGGCCTTGGACATGGAACAAACAACTATGCAGAACTCTATGCTCTCAAGATTTTACTTTGTTTTGCACTTGAAAAGAATTGCACACATATTCAGATCTTTGGTGACTCCATGACTGTGAACAATTGGGTCAACAAATTTCAGCAGTGTCAGAATTTTTTTTTAAGCAATATTTTGGCTGACGTTTTGAGACTCTTGAGAGAATTTGAATCCTTCTCATGTTGTCATGTCTATAGGGAGCGAAACACCACTATGGACATTCTCTCTAAGCAGGGACTGAACCTACCTTTCGGAAAATGGAAAATTTTGGCATCGGAACATGGACATGCTTTTGAATATTACCACAGACCATTCATTGATGGAATAGAAGTCTAAATTTCTTTCTTATACTCTCGATAGAATGGAAACTTGATATTTTGTTGATTGTAGGGGCCCTATGGGGACCTCAGACCTCTTTCTTTATTGTACATACTGGATGTATGCTTTGAGAAAGGGCAGATATTTTTGCAGCATAGTTGGACTCTTTTTTCAAAAAAGGAAACTCAAAAGCGTTGTACAATATGTAATTTGGTTACCTATTAATTAAATTATGCTTTTTTCCTTGAAAAAAACATATACATTTTGATATCTTTAAAACATTAAATCATAAAAAATATTAAAATATCAAAAATTAATAATTAAATAACTTTCATTTTTAAATTAATTAACTTTAATTTTCGAGTCAATCAATTTTAATTTTTCAGCAAATCAACTTTGAATGTTAATTAAATTTAAATGTTGCTTATCCAAACTTTTATAAAAAAATTGAAACATACCATGTGAGTATAAATAACCTACTTAATTAAAAAATAAGGTATTTAACATTTATATGCACAAAATTCTGTAAAACATACATTGTTATAAGAGCCTAGTAAGAATTATAAAAGGATGAATGCCACTATGTCTTTGAATGTTGCATTGTTATCAATTTATTAAAAAACAAAAATGCATTTATGCTAAAAAGAATTTACTCCTATGAATATGAAAAGGCCACACTAACATGGTTATGCTACTTTCAAAAAGTGAAAAAATCAATAAAATAATATATTAACTTTGGCATGTATGAATAAACTGGAGGTTGTTCCACTTCCAACTTAAGAATATCTGCAAGTTAATATGAGTTACTCTAGCATCTCCATGTTAACTAATACCATAATTGAGATCAAAATTAATTAGATTTATGAATGGTCTCGAAGGACAGAAAGAATAAAGAGAATTACCGATCCAAAACAAAAACAAAAAATATAATATTTATTTATGTCAGTCAAACAAAATTCTTTCAAAGCTTATTCAAGTAAATAGAGATGAAGATCAATTGACATTAGATTGAGGAGATCGATGGTGGTGGTGGATAAAAGAGGGGATCGTTGTGAATGCAATGAGAAGGACCCTCTGGTGGAACCGGACCCTTTTCAAGCTCACCCTTTGGAGAACTATAGGGTGGGGGGGATAGAAGAACCCACAGGTGCAACTGGACCCTCTGAAGGTGCTGGGGGAGTAGACGAACCCACTGGTGGAACCGGACCCTCTGAAGGTGCTGGGGGAGTAGAAGAACCCACTGGTGGAACCGGGCCCTCTGTTGGCACACCTGCTAGAGAACCCTTTTCAAGCTCACTCAGTGGAGAACTATAAGATGAAGGTGCTGGGGGAGTAGAAAAACCCACTAGTGAAACCGGACCCTCTGAAGGCGTTGGGGGAGTAGAAGAACCCACTGGTGGAACCGCACCCTCTACTGGTATTTAATGAAATGTGTGATACAATTTCTGGTATTTAATGAAGATCATTCTTCTATTTATAATGCTTTTGGAGATATTCATGCCTAGACTTTCCAGGCTTGTATGGAAATTCCTGTAGTAAGTTACTAAGAATAATAAACTTGCTAATCTGAATACAACAATTTTGCATGAGATTTTGTGACTAGATTTTCAGGTTTCTCTCTCAGTTCCTGAGATTACTAAGCATAGTAAACTTCAGAGTTGCAGTGAAAATCTGATTGGCCTGATTTTTCATGCAATATAAATTCATGACTAGAGTTTCCACAATTCTCTCAATCTCTGCTGCCGTTACTTAGCATAGAAAACTTCGAAGTTGCACTACAAATCAAGTTGGCAATACTTCTCACGCCATTCAAAGTTGCACTGCAAAAATCAAGTTGGCAATATTTCTCATGCCATTTAATTGCTTCAGAAATATTGACCAGACTTTGCAGGCTTTTAATGACCAGACTTTGC